>OU426980.1:48204876-48377376 GCA_911387785.2 Aelia acuminata | reverse complement strand
GAAAAGTCCCCAGCCTTGTTTCTAAAAACATGAAATATAATACTTGCATTGTGATCAAGTTCCTTTGAAATTAATATATACATACCTACAATACACTATGGTCTAATTTATAAATATGAAATATTTTTAATCATGATTATAATGCTTTAAATTACAATAAAAATGCAAAAGTAATTCTAAAGGTTATAACCTCTCTCATAACGCTAATCTTTATTTACAACAACAATCTTTACTTACTTAGTGGAATGCAGTGGGAGTTCAATAAGTGATAAGATAATAGTTCATCTTCATCAATAATCACGTATTGATAAACAATTGAAATAACATAAAATAGAGCTTTTTTTTTCTTACAATACTTTTTGTTTTCAAACTTAAAGAAACATAGTATAAACGCCAATTATGTATCTCAAATTTTCATCATCTCTTTTATTATCTGATAATTCCACTGGATAACTTTTATCTATTATCTCTCTTCCTGGAGTTAGGGAACGGCATTGACCAAATCAGAAGATTCTACTTCAGCTCCTGAATATGTCTACTTCAGTTCTTCATTCCTCATCAAAAACTTCATTTATGAGAACTGACGTAACCCTTTAAACATACGTTTTCATATTTAGGCCCTAGTTCAGAGGTATAGTATTTATCTATGTTTAAACGGGGTGCATTTCACTCTTACAATCTTTCTCTTCCGTCTACGTTTATTATAGCGGTAATTCGTTTGTAATAAATTTGGGCCTGCCGCTAGCGGATTTAAATCTCTTCCCATCTCTTACTATATATTGGCAGGTGTAGCTGAATGCTTGCGACCAAAGTTGATGAAGGCTAGTGGTATTCTATGGTCTAAGCTAAGTCCGTAATATGTCGGTCTCATAAACAATAGTTAAGGAAAAATATTTAGGAATAACAATTGCTGATAACTTATCGATAAACGAACATTTTAAAGGGAAAGTTCAGACAGCAAAATTGGGTTTAAATAGCGTCTGGAACAACGTTTTAGAAAGCAAGTTTGTACCATTATCAGCAAAGTATAGGGCTTTTAATTCAGTGGTGGAATCCGTTATGAGCTATGGAGCACAATTCTGGGGTTATTATAACTATCAACAACCGGAATATATACACAGACTGTTCATTAAGAAACTATTTAAGCTGCCTAGAAACATGCCCAATTATATGCTATAACTCGAAACCAAGAGCGACCTGTTGTTTTTTTCTAACTTCGCAATGCATATTGAGTATATTTTAAGGATCCTAAAATATAAAAATCACCGTCTACCAAAAATACTATCGTTGGAAGGCATAAAAACAAAAAGCAATAGCTGGTTTAAAGAATGGGTAAAATTAGAAGATCTTCTAGGCTGTGAACAGGACAAGAATTTTAAATCGGTAGAAAGATGGGAAAGACAAATGAATACGGTTATAAATGAATTTTAGGCAGGAATTAGTGATATCTACGATGGGGGCAGAATATCATCCAATGTATAAAAAACTTGATTCAAACGTTAATTATGTAAAAGATGATAACTCCATAGAACTAATTCAGACGGTGTTCAAGGCTAGAGGGGAGCTTTTCAACTTAAACTGCAAACCATGGCTGAAAGATATAGTATACACCTGCTCCATGTGCAATAGTTAGAAGGTTGAAACCATGTTTCATTTTATTGGCAGATGTCCGATTCTAACCTCATTCAGAAAAAAGTATTTAGGAAAAAGTATCTTAACAGAACAAGAGTTTATAGAAATTTTAAATAGAAAATGTTGGAGGGCGTTATTTTTCTATATATAGGAATCTTTAATTTATAGACAATTTCTGATAAACGAATTTAATTATAATAATTAATTTTGAGTTTATAATGGTTTTGGTATACTCTGTAGTGTTAATTACATTATGATTATTAAAATTTTGGCTTTTTACTTTCACTTACCTATATATGAAATATATAGTAAGTGGAAGTATTGCGATCGTGAAAAATTTCGACTTCCGGTTTTCAACGGAAATACACGTTTTGGGGTCCCCTGAGTCCAAATGACCAAGTCCCGCGAAATGGTCTGTGTGTGTGTGTGTGTGTGTGAACAGACTAGCTCAAAAACTATAAACTGTGCGAACCTGAAATTGGGTATTTAGTGTAGATATATGCCCGCGATGTGACAGCAAAAATTTTATCAAAATTTCTCAAAGGGAGAGGGTACTTTATTTAATAACTTTTTACGTTTTTTTCGATTTTCTCAAAAACGACTCTAACGATTTTGATTAAACTGAGTATTTGATGTACTAATATGCCTGAGATATGACTGTGAAAATTTCATCAATATTGATTAACCGGAGGGGGGACTTTACTTAATAAATTTTGTATCATTTTAACGTGATTTTTTTATTTACTCAAAATCGGCTAGAACGATTTTGATCAAACTGTGTATTTGATGTATGTGTATGCCCGAGAAATGACTGTAAAAATTTCATCAAAATTGATTAACCGGAGGGGGGACTTTACTTAATAAATTTCGTATCATATTCACGTGTTTTTTTTATTTACTCAAAAACGGCTTTAACGATTTTGATCAAACTGGGTATTTGATGTATGTATATGCCAAAGATGTGATAGCCAACATTTCATCAAAATTGATAAACCGGAGGGGGGACTTTACTTAATAAAGTTTGTATCATTATTACGTGATTTTTTAATTACTCAAAAACGGCTCTAACGATTTTGATCAAACTGGGTATTTGAAGTATGTATATGCCAAAAATGAGATAGCCCGCATTTCATCAAAATTGGTCAAACGGAGGGGGCACTTTATTTAAATGGGGGGCTTAAATAGGGTAATGGCCTTTTTTGTTTGTTTGTTTTTGTTTCCTTTGAAGTATCTTTGTTTTTGTTTTTATGGAGAAATCACGGGCTTTTTTTATTTACTCAAAAACGGCTTTCATGATTTTGATCTAACTGGGTATTTGATGTATCTATATATCAAAGATGTGATAGCCAACATTTCATCAAAATTGGTCAACCGGAGGGGGGACTTTATTTCATAACTTTTTTTCCAATTTTTTGATTACCTCAAAAACGGCTTTAACGATTTTCGTCAGATTCGTCATATTTAATGAAAATTAGGTGTTATTTAATATCAGGTAAGCGCTATCATTATTCAAATGTTTTGAGGGGATTATAGAGCAAATGAAAACAAAAATAAGAAGTGAATGTGGAAAAATGAGTAACTTTGAGAATTGGCATTAACAAAACACATTAATTTCTTATCTAAGTAAGTTGGTAAGTGAAAGTTGTGTGTTGCGCGCACACACCAGATTTTTTTAAGTGAAAAATTTGTATTTAATATAAAAGGTAATTTTATTTGTTGTTATTTGTTAATAATTTATTAAAATCAAAGGTTTCCTATTTTAATTTGATAGACCAAAACAACAAAAAAAAAAAAAATAAATAAAGGAAAAGATTATTGTAATCACTATTTTTGGCCATCAAGCTGATTCCCTGGCAGACGGCATATCCATGCCAGAATTTAGTGTTTTGTATAAAATGTAAAATTTTAAAAAGAAATTTTGTAAATAAAATACATTTATCTATCTATCTATATCTATCTAAACAATAGTTAATTACCACGTTTTGACCACTCTATTTACTCTATAGTATGGTCCGCGTTGGGGGAGGGGGTGCTATGTAATGGGGGTTAATTTAAAAACAATAATTTAATCAAGAAGTGATTAATGATTTAATGGGATGCCAGAGCATTTTCTAGGAAATGCCCAAACTAATAAAATATTTACTATTATATTACACTACTTTACATATTACAGATTACATACAATACCTTCCCCTTTTTATAATAAAATAAAAATATGATTCCCCTTTTATGAATCAAAAGATAATAGACTTTCCAGAATTGGATTCCTCTCTCAAAGGCATATATGGGGCAATATAATGTTGCATGCTTATAATGTGAAGATATGTATATATATGATTAAAATAAATAAAAAACTGCATATGTATTGATGGTAATATTACTATTAATAATAATGTATTAACTATTTGTTTATTCATATCAAAGCAAAGTAACAAACATTTTATTTATTATGTATCTTTAAAAGAATTAAATGAGATTTTAATGAAATTAATGATTAACACTGTCATAGCTGACAACCATTACAAAAACATATTTTAAACAAATAAAACATAAATGATTAAACCAAATACAACAATAAACTATAACTACTATATTACAAAATCATTAAAAGTATATACATATTGGGTACTCATCTAGCCCAGGATCTATGACAGCTCTCTCAACTATTGTAACCTCTGATAGACCAATCAACCAATAGCACCAAATGATGGTTTTAAGTCTTGTCAACTTTACACTCATCTTTACAACACTAATTTGAAACACTTTCTTATAAATCCTCAAATACTCTTTTAAGCTCACCATGGATTACCATGTTAATTAAAAAGGTCGCTAATGATACTTTTTATGTCCTGAAGGGACAGTCTATCACTCACATCAGGACTATCCAAAGTTATAACCAAAAGTACATGTTGACTGTACGAAGTCACATTCAAGAGTCCCTCACTGGAACATCCCATTTCTCACCTAAAGAATGGAGGGGGGAATATTCCTCCACTGACGAATTTATTAAAAAGGCATTTAAATGAAAACAAAATTGATATATTTGTAGGTTCTCTACCAGGGAAAAAACCTGTAAACTTTAATTGGCATGGTTCTTGTTATTAAGATAGTAATTAATGAAAAACAGATAGCGTGGGACCTATATTCTATTTTAACGGCTTTTATGTTAGCGGTCGAAACGGCTATTCTCTAGTAAAGAAAAACAGGATGTCTTGAATTTAGCACATTATCTCCCTAAAAAGGAAATTGAAAGGATATTAAGTTTCCTCCCCTAGTCCTTCTACTAATTTAGTTATTAATTAAAATATTGATCAGCTGATTTAAAATTTAGACTTCTTATTAAAAATGAAAAATTTTGATATCCAACAACATATATTTTATTTGATTACTTATTAAGTTTTCTAATTTGTAAGTGGCTCTATCATCAGCTATGACAATGATATATGACTATTTTTACTACCTCTTAACCTAATACATAGCAGGTGGTAGGGTTACTTTTCCAGCATATCCCTAAGATTTTAGTGTTTTTATTGGACACCATTGTCACAGGAACTTACTTCAGACACTCCAAAAAAGGAGAAACGCAGCTTTCTCTGCGTGTTTTGTGACTGCCTGTGCAAGAGGCCTGTATTAACAGGAGCTATTTCGTAAGGTAATCGTCAACGAATTAGAAGTAACAATCCTGCTTGGATAAAGCAGGAAACGAACCCATGAGATCTAAAAAAGAAAATCATATTTGCTTAACATACCTTATTATTAACTTTTAAAAATAATTTGTAGTAATATTTACTTAATGATATATAGTTTATTTTAATTTATATTTTGTGATCTAATGAGAATTGGTGGTTTTAGGACACAAAATGGATATCTAAGCTTCGAGGAGTTTATTGAAGTCCTAAGCAATTTTAATGTCGAGGTAGAGAACGAAGTTTTACATGCCATCGAAGAATGGTTTTGCACCGCCAAAGGTTTGGATGTTCGTAGTTTTTCGGAGGCTCTATATGAGTTATCAGAAAGCCAGGAAGAGGTAAGCACTATTATAAATATCGTAATTGGTTTCAATTTTTATCATGGATATAGTTACAAAGATAACAAATGGTTTGATGAAGTATTAGGTTAGTGGTAAGAGTTTTTAGAGGTAAAAGTTGTAAAAAGAATTTGTTTTGTTTAATGTAAAACTAATTCGAAAATAGGAATAGTTTATGATATAAGAAGCTACATATATGAACCTACTTGATTAGTTTTGTTCCATCGCGAAGTAATTTAATTGTTTAGTGAATTACGTTGGTACAAATGGAATAATTAACAACTAAGCTAATGAGCAAGATTTATCCAATCAGGAAATATATATATATATATATATATATATATATATATATATATATAATAGCTCTGCTTAGTTATCTTAGGGCTACAACTAGGTTAAAAGTCTTGGCCACCTCCACCAAAGCTTAACTCCGTGCAGACGCAACACACTAGGGCACTCTAACAGTAGAAATTAACAAAAGTAATTCTTGATGAGTTTTTAAAGAAAAATTAAGCTGAGCACAAAAAAAAAAAAGCACTCATTAAGCGTCTTCTAATATTTTTTTTCTTTAGAATTAACAAATAGTACCTAATGTATTTTTTTTAATTACTGAACATGATTGATTATGTTACATGAGAAATTGATTATATTGAGTCACTGATCCTTTACATACACTATTTGGATCATATATTTGGGGATAAGAGTAAAATAAATTTTAATTTAATTATCATTTCTTCCTTCAAGCCATTAATTTCCGTGCTGACAATGGGATCCTGCTGTTACCGCCTTTTAACGAATAAACCCAGGTTTTGTTTTGTAAACATGAAACCACCCAAAGAAGGGTAATATTTGTATTTATGATATATAATCGTTTTCAAATCAAAATATTTCTATAGCTAAAAATGTTTTAATTCGATATTGAAAAAAGGAAATTTTAATTTTTTAAATTTAATTTAAAAATATTAAGAAAAAATATGTCATATTCAGGTATTCAGGACAAAATGTTATTTTGAACAGAAAATAATTATTTAAAACTAGATATTATTTACCTTCTCCGATGCCTTCAATACTTCAAATTGTTTTGGAGACGATGTGTCCAAAACATAAAGGGCTAACTAAATTGAACTTGTTTCATTGAAACCTATTTATGATCTACTTCTTGTTTAAACTCGATTTATAATATTTTTTGTTACAGTGTTGGATTAAAAGCTCCTATTCGATATCACTGAGATCACTATGAATGCATAAGTAAAGCAAAATAAGTTGGAAAAAATAGTCGAATTTTCGACTTTTGTCCACAGGCACTGTGCGCCACTTTACTCTAGGTTGCCAGGTGTCTCTCGCATCTTCTGCCACATCGTCTCACCATCTCAGCTTTGGTCCATCTCTTATTCTTGTCCCATGTAGAGGTACATTCAAAACCATCATAATGATTGTCTCAGCAGTCTTCTAAATTTCACTGTCAGAATTTACTAGGTATATTTTAAAATTTTATTTCATTATCAGCGCTTTCCTTAAATGTTGTTCTCTGTTTTTCTAATCATAGTGTCTTATTTTATTTTGTTCCCAATGTGCTCATGTGCTAAATATGTTCGCTGTTAAGTTATATGCTGCCATATGGTCTTGCAGAGTCTTTAAAGCTTAAAATAACCAACATGAACATGTACAAAACATTGATGTCGCTAATACCTGATATAGGACCTTTGTTAAACAAGATCGATGGTATTCTTTCCTTCATTTGGCATGAATCTTTCGAAATTAAATCTCAATTACGTCAAGGATTATCTATACGTTCCTAATCTGACTATTATTCATTATTCACTACTAATCTGTAGGATTACCTCCAAATATGTCAGAAATACCCAAGTATGGGTGTTCCTATTATAAAGAATAGGAATAATATTTTTGTACATAAATGTGTTTTTTTATAAAATCATATGTTTTGTAATTAATTGTTAAAATAAATCAGTATGCTAGAAAAAGTCATTGCGAACAGTCCATTGTTATTTAGACTAACTTTAGTTTAAGAGCTAACAATTTTTGGTCCTCCTTGGGAAATCGAAACAGAAATGGACAATTATGACGCTTTATCATTACGGAGCAGGAAAATCAAGAAAAAAGGTCAGGCATTGTCAGTCAAGCCCCCAGGTTCTACGAGTCAATCAGTTGGGAAGTCGTCAGGGAGCGGTGGACAATCAAAGGGATCCATGAAAAGCTCACGACTCGCCAGGCTGGAAATTGAACTGAGGGAAAAAGAGGAGCTTGCAGAGCTTGAAAGAAGGATGGAGGAAGAGCGGCGTCAGCGTGAAGATGAAGCAGCGCGCAAAGAGCTCGAGAGATCAGCGGCTATCGTCCGACTAAGGTATCAGCTACAAAAGGCTAGTATTTGTGACAGTCAGGTGGGGGATAATTTATCAGGTTACAGTAATAGTAAGTGCTCTGACATTAGTCACACGAAATCACGCACTACTCAATGGGTGGACACTAATTTTAATACTAGTATTAGACCAGAGCATCTCGAACATAGGTCAAAATCACGGTCAGAAATCAAACAATTACCTTTAGTTCAGGCAGAAGTCAATTCTTCTAAATTAGAACAAAATTCATTGGGGTTAGAATTTAATGGCAATGATATTAGTAACAGCCTTTGTGAAACTAATAAGGGGAATCAAAACCCGTACGAACATTATTTCATGAGGAAAGCGATAGGTAAGGAACTTCCAGCCTTTAGCGGAGAACCATCTGAATGGCTTAATTTTATAGTAAATTTTAGGCGTTCTACTGAAATTTGTAAATTTACTCCAGATGAAAATCTAATTAGGCTTCAGAATTCCCTTAAAGGCAGAGCTAGGGAATCCATAAGTGCTTTACTCTGCGTTCCAGACAGTGTAGAAGAAATTATTAGGACTCTGGAATTACAATATGGTAGGCCTGATATTATTATAAATAATTTAATAGGGAAAGTTAGGAGGTTTCCTATAATAACAGACGATAAAATGTTATCTTTAATCGATCTTTCAACAAAGGTTAGTAACTTTGTAACCTCATTAAGTGCTTTAAAATACGAAGCATATTTAAATAATCCGCAATTAGTTGAGGAGATAGTTCAAAAACTACCTGCACATTTAAAGTTACAATGGGGTGAGGAGTTGTCAATAAATCCGGGAAACAAATTTAGTCTGCTAACATTAAAAGAATGGTTGTTTAAAAAGGCTTCTGCTATTACATTAAGCTTTAATACATTTAGTGAACCTAAGCAAAGAGTGCATTTATCGAAAGAAACATATGATAAATGTAAACAAGGTAATGAGGTTAATGTCAGGTACAAATGCGTTGCATGCAACTCTAATGATCATAAAATTAAACAATGTAGTACATTTAAAAATATGAGTGTTGATGATAGGAGATCATTAGTTAGAAAAAGGAATTTATGCTTCTCTTGTTTAGGGAAAAATCATAAAATAACTAAGTGTAAATACTTAAGAGAATGCTCAGTTGAAAACTGTAAAAGTAACCATAATCCACTTTTGCATTTGGACAATAAAGAAATAACTAGGGAAGCTCAAATTCCAGAGGTAGTTGCTAATAGTGTTAGTCAACGAAATACGCTGTTGAAAATTTTAGAAGTAGACATTAAAGGTCCTTATGGATCTAAAAGAGTTCACGCTCTGTTAGATGAAGGATCCACTAGTACATTTCTTGATCATTGCGTTGCTGTTGAACTAGGGATTAGAGGTTCACGTTCACCATTATGTGTTCAGTGGATACAGGATGTATCACGTAGGGATGAGGACTCAGAAATAGTTTCTTTCTCTGTGTCAGGTGTTGGAAAATGTAAAAAATGGTTCAATTTGAGACGAGTCAGAACAGTTAATAATTTAGCCCTTCCTAGTCAGACCTTTCATACAGATATTGTCAAAACATTTCCTAAATTTCAATTTAATTTCCCTGAATCTAGTATCATTAAATATGAACCTAAATTGTTAATAGGCCAAGATTACTGGTGCCTTATCGAAAGTCTTCAGACTATTCGTAATTCATGGAATGGTTTAGCTGTCACTAAAACCAGGTTAGGTTGGGTTGTCCATGGAAACCGAGATGTTGATAAGCAGTCTTGTTCGGTTAATAACCTTCATGTTTGTGAAGTAAATAAATTAGAAAACGATGATTTGCATGATCTGGTAAAACAACATTTCGAATTAGACTCCTGCGATGCTAGGAAGTCAGCTTCACTGTCCGGTGAAGAATTAAAAGCCGTAAAAATTTTAGATGAAACGCTTAAATACCTTGGGGATCGATGGGAGGTAGGTCTCTTATGGAAAAACAGTAATCCATTATTAGAAGATAATAAAGCATGTGCGTTACGACGATTCTATTGCGTGGAACGTAAAATGGATAGGGATGAAGATTTTTCCAGGCAGTATACCGAAAAAATAAATGAATATTTGGCTAAAGGGTACGCACGGAAACTATCGAAGGTTGAACTTCTAAAAAATTATTCAAGGGTCTGGTACTTACCCCACCTAGCAGTATTTAATCCGAATAAACCCGGCAAAATTAGGATCGTTTTTGATGCATCGGCGAAATCTAACGGTATTAGCTTAAATGATAACCTTCTAAAAGGCCCTGATATTTATAATTCCTTGCCTGGAATGTTGATGAGATTTGGGATAGGTCAGGTAGCTTTTTGTGGGGATATCAAAGAAATGTTCTTACAAATCAAAATTCGGAACGAAGATCAAATGTGCCAAAGGTTTTTATGGAGGGATAGCTCAAAGGCTAGGGCACCTGAGGTTTATGTCATGCAGGTGATGTTATTTGGGGCCGCTTGTTCCCCCTTTCAAGCACAGGAGATAAGGAACAGAAACGCAACGCGCTTTCTTGATAAGTATCCTCTTGCTGTCCATGCAATACACCGTAATCATTACATGGATGATTATTTAGACAGCACTGACACTGAAAGTAGTGCAATTTCTTTGATAAAGGAAGTAATTGCCATACATAAAAGTGGGGGTTTCCAAATGAGGAACTGGGATGACGTAATTGATGAAAAATTTCAAACTCGTTGGACCGAATGGTTGGAAGGCCTTAGAGGAACACAGAAATTTCATATTCCTAGATGTTACTCCACTTTATTAGCTAACGCAGTAACGCTCCAGTTACATATATTTTCTGATGCCAGTGATAGAGCATATGCTTCAATTGCGTACGTCCGTGGTACTGACATTGATGGGCGAGTATTTGTTAGCTTTGTAGCAGCTAAGACACGCGTTGGACCTCTAAAACAAATTTCAATACCAAGGTTGGAATTGCAAGCTGCAGTGATGGGGTGCAGGCTCGCTAAGTTTATCAAAGCAGAATCAGGGCTTAAAATACAAACTACGACATTTTGGTCGGATTCTAGTACAGTACTTTACTGGATTAGAAATAGTGACAGGCGCTATAGAATGTTTGTAGGTCATAGAATAGCAGAGATCGTTGAAAACTCCAACCCTAATAGTTGGCGTTGGGTACCGAGCACAGAAAATCCAGCGGATGATGGTACAAAGCTTAAAACTTGCTCTGGAGATAGGTGGTTCTCCGGACCCTCTTTTTTACTAAAATCGGCAGACTGCTGGCCTGACGATAATGGAAAAGCTGAGAAACAGTCCGAGCAGGAAGCCACAGAGATTCTCACAATTATTATTGCTCCTTCAAGAGAAAATAGGGCACTTCCAGATATTAGTAGGTTCTCTAACTGGCTACGTCTCATTAGGACGACTGCGTATGTTCGGCGGTTTATAGCGAGATGTAGAGGCACCCAAAAGTTAGGTAGTTTCCTCACCTGTGACGAACTACAGGAGGCTGAGAAATTGTGGTGGAAAGAGCAACAAAAATCCGACTTCAGTGAAGAGATTTCGTTGCTCGTTAGCCATAAAGTAATTGAAAAAAACAGTAAATTATATAGGTTATCGCCGACCCTTGATCATGAGGGTATATTGAGAGTGTCTGGTCGAATTAGCAACGCTCATAGGATTGATAGTTTTATGATGGCTCCAGTTATTTTAGACTCAAAAAATGATCTTGTGCAGCTATTAATAAAATGGCATCACGATAAAGCTGGTCACCAAGGTCAGGAAACTGTCGCCAACGAAATTCGTCAGCGTTATTGCATCATAGGTCTGAGGAGAGCTATAAAAAGTTGCTGGAATTCTTGTCAATTTTGTCAGCGGAGAAGAGCTAGGCCCATGGAACAACTAATGGCAGATCTTCCAAAAGAGCGCTTAGACCATCATAACCCACCGTTCACTAATACTGGAATGGATTATTTCGGGCCTGTCTGGGCAACGGTAAAAAGGTCTAGAGAGAAAAGATATGGTGTACTTTTTACCTGCTTAACTACGAGAGCTATACATTTAGAAATAGCGAGAGATCTGAGTACTGATAGTGCTTTGATGGCTATCAGACGTTTCATTGGGAGAAGAGGTTGCCCTAGAGTCATATGGTCGGACAATGGCACAAATCTTAAGGGTGCTTGGAGAGAAATAAAAGAATGCCTTATTGATATCGATGAAGTCCGGATTGGAGAAACTTTGGCCATGAAAGGTATATCGTGGAAATTTATACCTCCTTCTGCGCCTCATATGGGCGGAAGTTGGGAAAGGCTCGTCCGTTCTGTAAAAATTGCACTAGAAGCCACACTGAAAGAGGTTGCTCCGAAAGACGATGTTCTAGAAACAGTGTTTATTGAAGCGGAACACATAGTCAATAGCAGACCTTTAACAAAGGTGTCAGAGGATCCTGCCGATTTAGATTCATTAACACCGAATCACTTCCTCATAGGATCAAGCAATGGATCACCGCCCTGGACTCAAATTGATGAGCCTGGAGATTTAAGGAAGAAATGGAGACACGCGCAATTTCTAGCTGACCACTTTTGGAAGAGGTGGTTAAAAGAGTACTTGCCAACGCTTCTTAAAAGAACCAAATGGTTTGACAAGAAATCGCAGCCTGATGTCGGGCAACTCGTTTACGTTGTTGACCCAAATGGAAAAAGAAATACCTGGAATCTGGGGAGAATTTCAAATATATATCCAGGAAAGGACGGAAAGGTGCGAGTGGTAGACGTCCAAACCAAAGACGGCGTTTTTAAGAGATCGATTTCAAGACTGGCTCCATTAAACATAGAAGAAAATTGCAGTCTCATGAAGGGTGGAGGATGTTCCTATTATAAAGAATAGGAATAATATTTTTGTACATAAATGTGTTTTTTTATAAAATCATATGTTTTGTAATTAATTGTTAAAATAAATCAGTATGCTAGAAAAAGTCATTGCGAACAGTCCATTGTTATTTAGACTAACTTTAGTTTAAGAGCTAACAATGGGAACGGAAAGAAATGTTATTATCTATTGCTGAATTTATGAAATCTATTTTTTTTTATTTCTTTATTTTGGATGTTACCATTCCATTATGTTGTCTATAAAGTATATAGTATCCGTACTTATTACTTATTGTTAGTCATTACAACACAACAACGTTATTTTTACGTTCCTCTTACAAATGGTAAACAGATTTTAAAATTTTCTGTTCATCATTTTTAGTCTATAACTTTTTACTAATTGGAAGGGGGAAAAATAGGAAATATCCATAAATTAATTTAAATCATATATGTATTATGAAAACTAAGTTAATATTGAACATTGTGCTTTGATGACATCTTGCTATCTAACACTCTTGCAGGTTGAAAACGAATCAAACGAGACTGAGGAGGTTGACGAAAACAGCATAACCGGAGAAGCCAATGAAGAATCAGACGATCAATCATCTACTTACGAAGAAGAGAGAGAAAGTCAAACCATGACTTTAAATAATGTAATGACTCAGTATGAGGACCTGACAGATAAAGCGCTAATCAGAATTAGAGTGTTTGTAAGTTGCAATAAAATATTTGTAATAATAATTACTAAAAATAATTATTATTAGAATACCACTTCGCCACGGATCTCGCTTACCCAAGAGATTTGCTCGGCTTGGAAAAGAGCTGAGACCAATCTGTTCTCTTTATAAATAAAATACTTAAAAATAAAGTTTTGTAATTAGCTACTGTAAACATTCTACTTTGATTTATATAAACAAAAAAAAATTCTCTATTTGTCCCATTGGCATACTCATTCAGTAGTAAAAACTCTCAGAAAATTAATGTATACCAGCTAAAAATGCGGTTCAGAATCTATAAAACTTCATCCGGTTCCTAGTCAGGTGACAAAAAAATTACTGGCGAAATGAGGAAATATGGCCAGAGATCGAAATGCCTAGCGCCATTCGCTGGAGACACTCCCATGCTGAGACGCAAACTGATGGAAGAGAAAAAAGTAAATCTAGTATTTACTGAACATCGTGACGTCCACAGTGAACCGTTCATACTGAGGTCATGATTGCCGAGCCAGTAGCTCCGTTATTGTAACAGAATTTTTACTTCTATTATGGCATAACTTATACATACCGTCATTCATGCCATAACTAGTACAATAACCCCTAATTTGAACAATTAAACTGCAGTAGCAATCATTCCTACCAAGTAATGGTTCATTTGATTTCAGATTTTTGAGAATGGGTTACTAATGATGGACATTTTAAAGGCACATGATCCAGAAGAAACCGGCTACTTTAGCCGTAGGGACTTTCACAGTATACTCTCACCCTTAGTCAGTTTATCGGACGATGTTTGGTCTTTAATTATGTATAAGTAAGTAATTTTCAATGAAATTATGTTAAGTATACGGGTGTAAACATAAATACATGGAAATATTTAGATGTCCGGGAATAGACATCATTCATATAAAGCAACCTTATAAGTCAAAAATATTTTTTATAATATTGCTTACCAGTTCAACATGGTTTTCGTTTTTGTTTTTTTTTTTTGGCCCAGAAAATTTTCGAAAAAATGCAGCAAAGAATAGGCTTTTCGCTCACACTTATTCATTGATTTTCTACTTATTCTAATTTTTTTATTAGTAAGAATTCTGGAATATCATTAAATGTAGTTACTCACTTTTTTACCCTAAGATTTATCTTCGATATTTTGGGATTTTAAGCCAGCTTTTCGTCTTTAACGATGATTGGTAATTCTAAATAGATTTTCTGTTGAGCAGGTCTGATCTCTTGCTATTGTGGACGCATCTATTTTAAGAAATGCCTTAGGCCGGAAACCTTACGTTTAATTTTTATTAGTTTTTAAGTTTTAAAAATCCCCAATTTCATTTTTATTTTAAACAATAAGTAGATTAGCCTTTTTAAGAATAAAGTTCCTTATACAAATACATTCTTGCAGATATTGTCGTCCATTTGATCCATATGTTATCCCATACCGCCCATTTGCAGACGATATAGATTGCAATGCAAAGGAGCCCCCCACAATATTACTTCCTCTTAATTACTTAAACTGCGCTAGCCGGAATATCGAAGACCGCAAGAAATTAACATTGGCCATTGAACGAATCGGACGAACTTGCTCACTTCAACAAGTCGAGAATTTATTCGTGAGTATCTATTAAATACCATAGCCGAACTAAGGTATTAGTGATAGATGGATAAATTTAAAAAAATAATATTAATCATATTTTTTAATCAATATAAAACCTTCCTTACCTTATACGAAAAAAATCATATCAATCACGTTTTTAACTGATAAAAAGTAAACAGAAATAATAGCTTAAAACATACCAATACATTAGTATTAGAATTGGATTATAACACCATCTGGATAAATTTGAGGAAAGAATGGATTGATTTAATCATATAGCATCGTCCTTTTTCGATAAGGCAAATAATTTGACTTGTGTTATTAACTACTCTATTTCTTACATCCCAATTACAAGCATTTAAATCTATAGGTTCAAAGTGTTTAAGGTTGTATTTTATATTTATGTCTATGGTAACTAACCATAGATTAAAGTAGAGTAATTTCGTCCGGAACAGCTTGTCCTACGTGCCCCTGGATAATCTGTTCTCATACTAAGTCTGTTTTCACAGAAAACCGAACAATCTGGATAGCTAAATAGCTATCCATAGCAGCCCAGCTACACATCATGTCAAGGCCAAGAATAAGACGGCCACGGAATAAAGTTCATTTTAAGGACCATGACGACAAATGATACCTAATCCAAGTGTGCAAATGATGTCAAGTGTCCAAATGATACCTAATCTGGAATGCTGGTGGATTCACCAATAACAAGTTCACTTAATTGAAAAAGGCTATATATGACTCTAAAGTAGATATGTTTGGTAAAGTAAAGGGAGCGGCAGATAACCTAAAGTTTTTCCAAATAAACGGTTATCAGACTTATTCATTCCCCGGCCCCGATCAAATTTATCTGGTATCCTAGTGGACGCTATACAGTCGCTGATTGTAAACTTTAAAGTAAGAAAGGGAAGGAATAAAAAACACGAATTTGAGATGGTTTTGATCGTACTCTAGAAAAACAGCAGCACCAGCGAGCCTTTATAAACCATAGCGTATAACCCTCCTTCGAACGACCCAGTTCTGGACTGGCTGGAGGCGGAATTGGACAGAGTAGGAGGGAAATCAGAACAGACAATTAGAAAAGAAATTATTTTATTTTTTTTGATATATAAAAAAGCCATTTATTTATTTTTGTATTTTCTTTTAAAAGAAAAATTTTATTTTATTTTCATTTTGTTTAAGATATTTCTTTAGTCTTACAGTTCCAGCATCCCAACAGTTTGTTACTTTTTTGATAGGAAGATGTAAGGTTATGTTATTCTTAGAACTCTCCAATCTTTACCTCTTCTTAATCCTGTTTTCTTTGTGCTTCCCTCTACTCCTTAAGTAGGGTGATGCTTGTTAAGGTGCCTTTACACCTAACGAACCTCACCTTCGAACAAGTTCTCCTTCGAACCTTGCCGTACCGACGTGAGGCGAACAGCCATTTATACTTCACGTGACGTTAAGCGAACCAATATGGCTGACGCACCCAAAGCTAGCTTATGATAAAGAAAAAAATCTCCATTATCAATAAATTTTATATTATCTGAAAACTAACAAAAATAGGAGACGATTTACAACGGTTCACAAATTACACTAGTATCACAAACAACTCCTGTCACTTAGGAAAAACCCAAATCAAAAGTGACACTAGCGCTACCACCAAACCCAGGCGCACAGATGAAGTACCTAGAACACCCGAACAGTCGACGTGAAGGCTTCACGAAGGTTGTTCGAGGGTAGTGTTCGAAGGTAAAGTTCGTAAGGTGTAAAGGCACCTTTATACTTTAACCATTAGACACTTTAGAGTACTACTATACCTTAACCACCTAATTTGATAAATAAATCAGAATAGAATAGATTAAAATAATGTATTTATTTATAATATTATATACTTCCTTTTAAAAACAGGTTGTTTTGTGAACATAATTAGGGCTCGGCCTCTTGACCCTTAGCTGAGATTGGTTACTATTTACTAATAATTAGAATTTTACAAAGCCTTTCCAGTGAAACATTACATTAAATTCTTTAATCTATATTATATTTTATGTATATTTAATTGCTATGTATTGTGGATGGTGCCATGATAGGAAAAGTAAATTGAATTAATAATTTAATATCAAAATATGTAAAGTACTGTATATGGTCAACCCGGTGGTGAGTTTTACCTGAAGGCGGCTAGGTCTTGGAAATACCGCCTTGTAAGTTATTGGGGCCATAAACCTTCTGTTAAAGATTCAAAATAAGCTAAGCTTAGGACCGACAATGCTGCCGGCAAACATCCAGGGAAATACCTAAGAAGATTGTTAGAGAAATTTGTGGCCATAAACCATGGTTTTGCCCCGGCAAAGAGGCCGCTAGGAAAGAAGTTGAGTATGGAAAGGAAGGGAAATTTTAGGCAGCCAGCCAATCAGAAGAAGTCTGGAACCAACCAATCAGGAGAAGTCTGCAGCCAGCCAATCAGAGGAAGTCTGAAGAGAGTGGGGGAAAGAAGACTTATACAGAGGAAGGGAGAGTCGAGGAGAGAGAGAGAGCTTGTTATACTTTAACCATTAGACACTTAAGAGTACTACTATACCTTAACCACCTAATTTGATAAATAAATCAGAATAGAATAGATTAAAATAATGTATTTATTTATAATATTATATACATCCTTTTAAAAGAAACAGGTTGTTTTGTGAACATAATTACGGCTCGGTCTCTTGACCGTTATAGCTGAGATCGGTTACTATTTACTAATAATTAGAATTTTACAAAGCCTTTCCAGTGAAACATTACATTAAATTCTTTAATCTATATTATATTTAATGAATATTTTATATATATAAAGTTTATTTTATCTGTTCCTATACGCGCTTTTTACAAGGGTTATAATAAATAATAAATTATAATAAATAAATTTATAACCTATATATTCTTTTTAAAACAGGTGGTTTTGTGAATATAATTACGGCTCGGTCTCTTGACCGTTATAGCTGAGATCGGTTACTATTTACTAATAATTAGAATTTTACAAAGCCTTTCCAGTGAAACATTACATTAAATTATTTAATCTATATTATATTTAATGAATATTTTATATATATAAAGTTTATTTTATCTGTTCCTATACGCGCTTTTTACAAGGGTTCATAAATAAATCAGAATAGAATAGACTAAAATAATGTCTTTATTTATAATATTATATGCATTCTTTTTAAGACAGGTAACGTATGTACTTACTGAGTATCCTCATCCAGAGTCAGGTAGATCACTTCTCTTACAGAACTCTCATATAAATGAGAGGAGTTAACTTCCTGCTGGTGATTGACTATAGCAGGATCAGAATAATAGGCCTCGATGCAATCCTGGCAGTTATGCATACTCTGGTCATTGATTTCCTCATCTGTTCAAAATAAACACAGTTATTAGGAATTTTTGTCATTTAAACTAATTTCACCAACGATTCAACAAATGTATTCAACAAAGAATACAAATCTATATAAAAAAGGAATAAAGAACATGTATAAAATAAATTAATATGATTGTAAAATTATTATTAATAACTATGTTTATATGTATACACCATTGATATATATGTATATACCATTCAAAATTTATAACAACTCGCAACAATAAAAATATTAATAAAACAAAATAATACTCACCATTTGGTTGAAACGATGTTAGAAAACTTGTCAAATAATTATTAATTTGCTGTAGTTCCAGCGAATTGTGGGTACTAATAAGATTACCCAAAAACCGGTGCATATAATTACTATGAGGATCCACGTTAATCCTTGACTGTAAATTAGTAAAGGTATTGATATTAGCTAGTCAAAAATTACTAAGAAAATTAAAATTAATTTATAAAGATGAGTGCTAAATGTGTTATTAAAACACCACTATCACTTGAACAACATTGAAAACAACTGTTGAAATTTTATGCCTAAAAGTATACATCTGAATTATCAAAACTAAATCATCAAGTGAAATTATTAACTCCAATCTAGATAATAATTATAACTTTTTATTTAATTTTTACCAAAACCTTTTTTTTTTTTTTTTATACCATAGGGAATAAGTGAACTGCGTCGATAAATGATATGTTTTCAGTATATTAAATTAATTTTGAAAAGTAGACAGTTGACTATTATCAAAGCAATTTCGATTTTATCCACTGATCTTAATACTTGTTCAATAATGAATAATATGAGGCAGCTTTAATGGAATCGCCTACGATAGCAACAAAAACCTATCAACACTCTAGAACAATGAAAACTATATACATTTATATATTAAGATTTATGATTTATGGAATGTTCAGAGTTTCTGCGCATTCATAAAGTGAAATAGGCGTATGATAAAAACATTCAGACTGTTCATGTTGCTGTAAAAAATGCTATTTCTTTTTTGATGATATCTGAAATATTACAATGGTGAAATAACATTACCAATAGTATTATCAATAGGTGGACTATTTAAGGATCTCAAAGGCTGGGATATTAGAATATTGAGTAATCACACATCTATAAAGTGGTTCGTTATTAGGTAGACTATAATTTAGAAACGACATAATTTAAATGATACTCAATTTATGGAGAGGTGTACCTACACTGATCTCTGGCTTCCTATGAGAAGTCTGAATCCTTATATTTAAAATTGCATAATGGAATCACTGTCAGCATTCCTCAATGGATGGAGCTGCATAGTATCGAATTGATAAGACGTAATGCTATAGCTTACGTATCATATTCATTTAAATTATCCTATCGTTGCTAATGTCATTATTTAAAAATGAAATATTAATATTTAATGCAGAAAATTATAGTTTAATCGAATATTGGTTATTCAAAATTATTATATTGCTAATTTAATCATAAAATTTTATGAATTATTATCGTATAAAAGCTATTATTATACTTCTTATAATAGCAGAAGTATATCTCACCATGAGAATACCAGATATACTTCTAGTATCTATTTTAATCAATCGTATGTTAAAATATACAAAATATGAGCCTGATAAATGATTTCAGCTGCATATCACTCAAGAAGTTATAGTACATTTCCCTCCCCAAATCAATAAACAAATAATAATACAGAAAAAACTTCTGTATTTTTTTTTTTAACTTTTAAGCGGAATTATTATTATCACATTGTTTTATTACATCTAAAAAATTATTATTATTATTACATCTAAACATTATTATAAATTACATAAAACATAAAAATATAGATAATAATAACGTGTTTTGTATATCTATATATGAGTGATATTTTACAAACCTAAAGAATCAAAATATGAATGAAATTTTTGGTTTATAACGGTAATGTTAAAGGTATAATTTGCAGTTGTCTTCATACTTTTTTTTGATTGTTAGGTCTTGATATTGGAAGAGGGAGAGCAACTCTCAGGAAAGACGGGATTTGTAAGAAAATTGTTAAAATCTCATAAAATGAAGAAGAAAAGAAAAGTATGAAATCCAAAGAAACATGCTGGAATGAAGAAGTATGAATTAAAGGAAATATATGGTAATTTGATATAAACTTTGTTAAATTTATAAAATATTTGTAAAACAAACAGATGTTGTTTAAATCTTATAAAATAATATGAAACCTTTAAATAAGATATGATTTTTTTATGAAAACACCGTAATGGAGAAGTAAGGAAGAAATAAAGTATATATGGTTATTCCTTGTAAGCGTTGTTAATTATTTTTTATAAAAGCTGCACAAATTAAGAGAATATAAAGAATTTGTGAGAAATTTGTTAAAATCTTATATATTCTATAAAATAAAAAAAGATGAAATACAAAAGAAAAATATCAGAACGAAGAAGTAAAAAATATGTTGATACGTGATGAATCACTTCAGTTTATACGTTATTTACTTGAATAATAACAGTTTTGAAACTCTAAAGGTGTGCCCCTCATTTTGCCAATGGTTAAGGTTGGCAAGGCCCTCGACCAGGTGGTGGTTAAGGCTGGCCCAGGGTCCAAAGTCTAATTTGACTCCGCAAATGCATTTTGCATTGCAAATTGGACACATTTTGACCGCATTTACAATGCAGAATGTATTTGCCTCCCTCTTTATCCCTTTTGCTCTTTTTATTTTTGTCCCGAACCAAGAAAGCATACATTTTGGCTCGGAGGCCCACAAAATCAGAGATGGGTTCGCGGTTAGTTTCATCTTTGAATTTTCGTACAAATTCTTTATATTCTCTTAAATTTTACAGCTTTTATAAAAAATTTCTTCCTTACTTCTACATTACGGTATTTTTATAAAAATTCATATCTTAATTAAAGGTATCATATCATTTTATAAGATTTAAACAACATCTGTACAAATTCTCATGCATTTTCTACATTTTTATATCTTTTACATAAATTTAACAAAGTTTATGTCAAATAACCATATATTTTCTTTAATTCATACTTCTTCATTCCGGCATGTTTCTTTGGATTTCATACTTTTCTTATAATTTTATGAGATTTTAACAATTTTTTTACAAATTATTGTGCATCTTCTACATTTTTATAAGAAATACACATATAATATCTTCATTATTTACTTCTTTGTAGCGATATTTTTCTTTTAATTTCGTGTTTGTCCTGTCATTTTGTTAGATTATAACAATTTTCGTACAAATTCTAATGCACTTTCAACATTTTTACAACTTTTATATAAATTTAAGTACTAGGTATTATAAGAAATAACCATATATTTTCTTTTATTCTGACTTCTACCAAGTATTATAAGAAATAACCATATATTTTCTTTTAATCTGACTTCTACGATCGGATATTTTTATTTCATTGATTTTCATATCTTTTATATAACTTTACAGGATTTTAACAAATTTCGTACAAATTCTCATGCATTTCCTACATTTTACAAATTTTATAACAATTAAACTTATAGTTTCGTTATTTGTTACTTCTTCAAACCGTTATGTTTCTTTTTATTCGTATTTTCCAGTCATTTTGTTAGAATTTAACAATTTTCGTACTAATTCTCATGCATTTCCTACATTTTTTACAACTTTTATATAAATTTAACACAGTTTATAATAAATGACCATACATTTTCTTTCTTTCAAAGTCATTTTTTCTTGGATTGTGATGTCATTTTGTTAGAATTTAACGATTTTAGTACTAATTCTAATGTACCTTCTATATTTTTACAACTTTTATATATAAATTTACCAAAGTTTATAACAAATAACCATATATTTTCTTTTTATTCTAACTTCTACGATCAGATATTTTTTTTCTTTGCTTTTCATATCTTTTATATAATTGTATAGGATTTTAACAAATTTCGTACGAATTCTAATACATTTTCTTCATGTTTTACATCTTTTATAACTAATAAGTGTATAATATCTTTATATCTTACTTCTTCATACTGATATTTTTCTTTTAATTTAGTATTTTTTCTGTCATTTTGTTAGATATTGTCATGCATTTTCTACATTTTTACAACTTTTCTATAAGTTTAACAAAGTTTATGTCAAATTACCATATATTTTCTTTAATTCGTACTTCTTCATTCTGGCATGTTTCTTTGAATTTCATACTTTTCTTATAATTTTATGAGATTTTAACGATTTTCCTACAAATTATTGTGCATCTTCTACATGTTTATAAGAAATAAACATATAATATCTTCATATCGTACTTCTTCATAATGATATTTTTCTTTGAATTTCATACTTTTCTTATAATTGTATGGGATTTTAACAACTTTCTTACAAATTATTGTGCATCTTCTACATTTTTATTAGAAATCTATATAAATAAAGATGAAATTCTGTTTGTTTGTTTGTTCTTTATAGAAATCCATACCGTTTGTCCTAAATTCTCCTAATTTCGCTTAGTAGTTCTTTGATACCAGGTGCGAACACCTGTCCATATTAAAATTGCATAACTTCAGCCGATCTTCAGCTGATATTCTTTATTCTCCAAATTTCGCTCAGTGGTTCTTTCAGACCAGGTGCGAACACCTGTCAATATTAAAATTGCATAACTTCAGCCGATCTTCAGCTGATATTCTTTATTGTTACTAAAATCGTATTGATCTCACTTTACAATGTTTTTTTTTACGAAATCGACCGTTTCTTTAGAAAAATGAAATTCCCCGTGTGAAACGGGATATACAGCTATAATCTATGTATATAAAGATGAAATTCTGTTTTTCTTTATAGAAATCCATACCGTTTGTCCTAAATTCTCCAAATTTCGCTCAGTGGTTCTTTCAGACCAGATGCGAACACCTGTCCATATTAAAATTGCATAACTTCAGCCGATCTCTGGGTATATTCTTTATTGTTATGATAATCGTTTTGATCTGGCTTTACATTGGTTTTTACAAAATCCACCGTTTGGGTCGATAAAAGTCTCAGTTTATAGATCTTATAGATTTAAAAAATGAAATTCCCCGGGTGAAACATATACAGCTATAAACGTATATACAGCTAGTAAACATATAATATCTCCATATCTTACTTCTTCGTAATAATATTTTTCTTTTAATTTCGTATTTGTCCTGTCTTTTTGTTAGATTTTAACAATTTTCGTACAAATTCTAATGCATTTTCTACATTTTTACAACTTTTATATAAATTTAACTATTATATAATTGTAATTTCGTATATGTGTTGTCATTTTGTTAAACTGAAGTGATTCGTCCAGTATCAACATATTTTTTACTTCTTCGTTCTGATATTTTTCTTTTGTATTTCATCTTTTTTTATTTTATAGAATTTATAAGATTTTAACAAATTTCTCACAAATTCTTTATATTCTCTTCATTTTTGCAGCTTTTATAAAAAAAAATTAACAACGCTTACAAGGAATAACCATACACTTACTAACAAAAGTCTCTGCACACCCTCAAGCTTTATTTTTATTTTACCCAAAGATACCTTATGAGCCAGATATGGGCAACGAAACTCACATATTTTTTACATAATTTAATCTATTTTAATGACCAACAATTATATTTAATATAATTTATTTAACTTATAAATTATGAGGAAAATTACATAAAATGTCAAAATATTGATGCGCCAAAAGTCTCTGCACGCAGTGGAATTAGCTAAGATACTGATATGTATAAAGTTTGTACATTATCCCATTCATCCTCCGGCTAATTTTAACTTGCCAGTGTTAATTTGGGCCCAAACAGTTAAGACTGATAAAAAATGGAGGTTCCAACACCGATTCCCGACCAAATTGTAAATTTGAGGAATCTCATACAACTCATACAGGTAAATAGGACAAATCGTCAACAGGGGCTATAATACGGTTGGGTATGTCCTAAAACGGTATGAAAAACTGGGTACAATGGAAAGTAGATACCGCTCTGGCCGCCCCCCGTACTCCAAGCCCACCACAAGAGGGCTATCATAAGGACTTTGGCCGAAGAACCCCACACAAGTGCTCTAAATTTAGCAGGTATGGTGTAAGAAAATTACAAGATTGGGGTATCTGCAGAAACGATTAGAAGGACCCTAAAGAAAGCTGCCTATAATGTGCGTAAGCCTAGGTGTAAGCCATTCATTAGTAAACGAACCGGATATTGAAACTGCAGTTCGCAAAGGAACATGTAAACAAGCCCTTATAGTTCTGGGAACGTGTTTTATTTATTGACGAGAGTAAATTTAACATTCATGGATCAGATGGAAGGGGGAAAGTTTTGAGAAAACCTAACAAAGAGCCCCTGGAAAAAAACATAGTTGGTACTGTGAAACATGGTGGAGGGAGTGTTTTGGTTTGGGGGTGTATGTGTGCTGCTGGAGTTGGTAAATTGAAATTTGATATCGACGGAATAATGGACCAACACGTTTATATAAATATTTTGAGTAGTAATTTACCGGAAAGTTTAATGAAGTTTGATCTCCAGGAGGAATTCATTTTTCAACAAGATAACGACAGCGCGGAAAGTTCAAGAATAGTTGCTCTACAATGCTCCACAGCAACTTAAAACACCTCCCCAATCTCCTAATCTTATTCCAATACAACATCTGTGGGATCAACTAGGCCTCAGAAAGTAAAAATTAAAATAAAGAACAAAGACCACTTAAAAAGAGTACTAAAGGAATTGTGGGGTAAAATTACTCCAGAAACTACCAAAAACTAGTTCACACCATGCCAAATAGATTATGAGAAGTGATAAGACAAGAGGTAGGAACGACTACCTATTAAAGTTGATTTGGTATCAATAATTAAGCTTCAAGTTGAAGAAAAATGATGTGTGCAGGGACTTTTGGCGCATCAATATTCTGACATTTTATGTAATTTTCCTCATAAATTATAAGTTAAATAAATTTTACTAAATTTGATTATTGTTAATTAAAATAGATTAAATTATTTAAAAAATTTGTAAGTTTCATTACCAATATCTGGCTCATAACCTATCTTTAGGTAAAATAAAAAAAAAGCTGGAGGGTGTGCAGAGACTTTTGTTACTAACAAGGGGAGGCTACGGACGTGGGGTCACCGATTACAATGAAACTTTTTTTCGAGTTTCTATATCCAAAAATATTAGATACGTGTTCGAGGGTTCTTGCCAATGGGCCTTCTGAGCCGAGAACAAAAAATTCTTAGGTACGAAAATAGCCAAAAATTGCATCAACAAAGTTGCCGCTGCTCAAAGCTCCTTCAACCAATTTCAATGAAATTTTCAGGGATGTCAGATTATTGAAAAATATTAGACACGTGTATAGGGGATTGGCGAAATTAGCCTCTGGAAGCCCAGAATAAATCATTCAATATTGTGATATATTCGTGCTCTCTGGGTAACGTTAAAAATCAATTCCATTACTTTGTAAATTGAATAAATTACGTTTTTCAGCTTTTTACGTCAAAAACTAAATATTTTTATTTAAATATTATTAAATATTTAACAGGAAATATTTTTCATGAAAAATCATTTTTTGCTTAGACTGAAGAAAAATTATCAACCAAAAAAAAAAAAAAAAAATGCTATTTGAAATATTTTCCAGTTTTTATTTAAAAAGCACAATTTCATAGTTACTTAAAACAATATTTAAGATAATTTTGCGAAAAATTGAATTCGAAAGTTTGAATTTTGAATCTGAAAATATTTCCATTGTTGTTTTCCCTTGCCCAAAGAATTAAGGAATTATTTTATGATTGAAAACGTTTGTTAAAAATTAAGAATAATAAATCTTTGAAAGACGACAACTGCTTTTATTGAATTAAGGGATTGCAGTTATAAACACAGTATGAACTTCTAAATAAAAAAACAGCATATTGTCAACCATGTGATGTTTATCTTTTTCGTTAAAAAATACGAAATTGCCCTGAAATATTGAGTGATGGTCGTCAGGAAATTAGTTCAAGGGAAGATGCTCTGAAAATTCATTCCTTAATTCATCACCAATTATCATCTCCATTATTTGTTGACATGGTAAAATATGCCTGGTTTGCATCCAGGTTAATTCCAATGAGAGCAATATTTGAAAATGTCAATCAAATATGTTTTCCTGATGGAATGAAAAAGGAAGGAAACTGCAACTGCAAAGGTGTACCTTTTATTAAATGCTCTCATTGCCGAAAAAACTTATGTTTAAGCTGTTTTTTTGATATCACCCAAACGAGTGTGGGGTATAAACGCATATTTTTAATTTCCTAGTTAGTATTTTAGGATAATTTGGTATTTTATAATGTTTATGTAGTCCAGGAAAAGTCTGAAACATTTTCCTGACAAAAATATGTTTTTGGACAAAAAAGTTTTTAATTTTAATTTTTCAAAAATTTATTACATTACATTTAAATATAGGTACTACTATTTTACGAGCAAAAATTTTTTGGTGACAATCTGTTCAATCCAAGCAGGGAAATTTTGTTATGAAAAATATTTCCTGTTAAATATTTATAATATTTAAATATAAATAGAAGGTAAAAAAAACTTCGTCTCAAAATAATTTGTTTTTAAATATAAATATTTAGTTTTTGAAGTAAGAAGCTGAAAAAACGTAGTTAATTCAATTTACAAAGTAATGGGATTGATTTTTAACGTTACAGAGAGCGCGAATATAACACAAAATTGAATGATTTATTCTCGGCTTCCAGAGGGTAATTTCGCCAATCCCCTATACACGTGTCTAATATTTTTCAATACTCTGACATGCCTGAAAATTTCATTGAAATTGGTTGAAGGAGCTTTGAGCAGCGGCAACTTTGTTGATGCAATTTTTGGCTATTTTCGTTCCTAAGAAATTTTTTTTCTCGGCTCAGAAGGCCCATTGGCAAGAACCCTCGGACACGTATCTAATATTTTTGGATATAGAAACTCGAAAAAAAGTTTCATTGTAATCGGTGACCCCACGTCCGTAGCCTCCCCTTGTAAGTGTATATAATTTATTTCTTCCTTACTTCTCCATTACGGTGTTTTCATAAAAAAATCATATCTTATTTAAAGGTTTCATATTATTTTATAAGATTTAAACAACATCTGTTTGTTTTACAAATATTTTATAAATTTAACAAAGTTTATATCAAATTACCATATATTTCCTTTAATTCATACTTCTTCATTCCGGCATGTTTCTTTGGATTTCATACTTTTCTTTTCTTCTTCATTTTATGAGATTTTAACAATTTTCTTACAAATCCCGTCTTTCCTGAGAGTTGCTCTCCCTCTTTCAATATCAAGACCTAACAATCAAAACAAAAATATGAAGATAACTGCAAATTATACCTTTAACATTACCAATATAAACCAAAAATTTCATTCATATTTTGATTCTTTAGGTTTGTAAAATATCACTCATATATAGATATATAAAACACGTTATTATTATCTATATTTTTATGTTTTATGTAATTTATAATATTGTTTAGATATAATAATAATAATAATTTTTTAGATATAATAAAACAATGTGATAATAATAATTCCGCTTAAAAGTTAAAAAAAAAAATACAGAAGTTTTTTCTGTATTATTATTTGTTTATTGATTTGGGGAGGGAAATGTACTATAACTTCTTGAGTGATATGCAGCTGAAATCATTTATCAGGCTCATATTTTGTATATTTCAACATACGATTGATTAAAATAGATACTAGAAGTATATCTGGTATTATGATGGTGAGATATACTTCTGCTATTATCAGAAGTATAATAATAGCTTTTATACGATAATAATTCATAAAATTTTATGATTAAATTAGCAATATAATAATTTTGAATAACCAATATTCGATTAAACTATAATTTTCTGCATTAAATATTAATATTTAATTTTTAAATAATGACATTAGCAACGATAGGATAATTTAAATGAATATGATACGTAAGCTATAGCATTACGTCTTATCAATTCGATACTATGCAGCTCCATCCATTGAGGAATGCTGACAGTGATTCCATTATGCAATTTTAAATATAAGGATTCAGACTTCTCATAGGAAGCCAGAGATCAGTGTAGGTACACCTCTCCATAAAGTGAGTATCATTTAAATTATTCGTTTCTAAATTATAGTCTACCTAATAACGAACCACTTTATAGATGTGTGATTACTCAATATTCTAATATCCCAGTCTTTGTGATCCCTAAATAGTCCACCTATTGATGATTAGGGAATGCAATACCGTTTAAAATTTTCGATACCGGTATTTCGGTATTTTCGCTTTTAGAACCGGCAATACCGGTAAAATACCGGTATTAGTATTATTTTAAAAAATGTAAACAAAATTAAAATTTACTTGCTATAGGTTATGTTATCATTTAAGGGCGATACAAAATTAAATCCTTATTAATTAAATCATTAATTTGAACAAGTGATAATTATTTTTCATGCAAATTGAAATGTGATTTCAAAAAACATATAAGATCTAACGTACCGTCGTCTAACCTAGATCTTATTTTTGTGGTTATATGTTGAGCAGCCGAAAAGGCTCGTTCTGACTCCACACTTGTTGGTGCTATTGTTAATAAGTATTCATATGCAAGCTTTAGGTGCACCCCCCCTAATTCCATGCTCTTCAAAAAATTGTAATTCTTTTTTTAGTTTATTTTCTATATCTAATCTTTTGTTTTGTTTCTTTGGGTTTGGAACATTCGTCATTGCTTTGTTAATCACATTCTCCAATTTGTTTTTTAATGAAACAGTTGCAGTATTAATAGCGGAGAGAGATGTAACTGGTGTATCTTCATCTTCAAGATCAAAATCTTCACTGTCTGGTACATTGCTTTTAACTCCTAGGCGTTTTATAAGAGGAATCAATATTTTTATAATAGAACTTTTTTTAAGTTTAGGACATAAATCTGTATCCGTTTCGATTTCGTTTTGTGAAGCGTTGTGTAAATATTGCAAAACTTGAGATATGTTTGTTCGTCTTTGCATTATTCTATACTTCAGAGCATTTATCAATTCAATACTTATTTTACTTTTTTGGGCAACAAGCGTGTCAATCATAAATTTAAACGTCGCGTCTGCAACAAGAAGATTAAAATCTCTTCTGCATAGTGCTTCGACTGCTAATTTAATTGGTGACAATGCATCAATGATTTCGGAAACTAATAGAAACTCCTCTTCGGAAAATACTATGTTTGATTTTAAATCAATTAATGCTTTTTGAACACAATACCGTAATTGGTAAAACCTTCCCAACATAATAAGTAAACTATTCCATCGTGTTGTGACATCCAATTACAAATTCAATTCTTTTCCAAATTGTAGTTTTACATATTTTTGTAAATATTGATCATTTTTTGCTGGAGATCTTCTGAAAATTTTAATGACACTTCTAATTTTTGTTACCAGCGGGGATAAATTTGCATAATTCAAATTTATTTCAGTGTCAACAGATCCAAACTCTAGGACACCATCATCTGTAATCTTTTTATCTTCTTCATTGTCAGTTTCTATGTCATTGTCATCATCTACATCACTGTCACAATCGCTAGATTGGGATTCAATTTCATCATCAACGGTCACTAAACTGGAGTTGTTTTTGTAAAGGACATCTCTAACAGCTAGGTGGATGCCATGTGCAAAACATAACTGATGTTCGACTTCAATTAAATGCCCGAGTTTTACCATAACTGACGCACCATCTGTCGATATACAAACAATGTCATTTGTTAAGTTGAGATCAAATTCTTGTAATTTTATTTTTAAAATCTCCAAACATTTTTCCGTTGGCACTTTTCCATGTAAACGGGCTAGTCCAATGTTCCGTATATATCCTCCATTAGAATGTACGTTTATGTTTAAATACCTCCGATTGCGAACCGAAGTCCATTCGTCGAATGTTAAGCTAAATCGGTTGCCTTTCGATTTTAAATCAGACATTTCTTTAATAACTTCTATTCTTATCTTGTTGCTATATTCAGCGATCATAGATTTTATTGTTGCAGCTGATTTTGGTAGATCATTATATCCTCTTGCATGCAGCCCTTTTCTTATATCCTCCGAAGAGCAGAAAATTCTAAATGGTAGTCCATCCCGCGCAACCATACGAGCCAGGATTTCACATAACTGTTCCTTCTTTTGATTTTGAAAATAATAATTTAATGTTTTTGGTAGCTTTTGAGTAGAACAAGACGCATCATTTTCATTATCTGCTGCTACGTCGCTTTTAGTTTTTAAATTTATGTTATGTCGAGTTTTCAAGTGGGTGTGAAGGCCACTTGTGGATCCTCCCTGACATTTGATTTCTTTTGTGCATTTCTTACATTTTGCTACTTGCCCTTGATTAGCAACTAAATAATAATGCCAAACCGAATTAACGTCGCTCCCTTTTTTGTGTTCTTGAAATATATTGGATTCCAAATTCATACTTTTGATTCTAAAACAATTATTTTAATTAATTAATAATTTAAAAAAGTAAATCTAAGTTATTAAGGAACCAAAAATAAGTTTTATTTATAGGAAATTTATTTATCTGCAGCATATTTAATAGTGCTGACGTTTATGTATATAATAGTTATTGGTAAAGCTCAGAATTCCGTGCAGTAAAATTTTGAAAACGTGCATTAAAAACTTCAAAACGTGCAAAAACATGCAATACAAATGGATTGCTTGAAAATCAAGCATTTTTTTAAACAAAAATAGCTACTTTGGAATAAAATAAGTAACGGAGAGTAAATTGAAATAGAAACTCTTTTTGTTTACAAATTATTTTTATATATATTTTTTTTATATACGTTTTGGTAAAATGAATTTTGGATCTTTTGTATAACACTATTGATCTATTTTTGTAAATATTTCCTATAGAAAAAATCGGAACATAAAATATTTACTTAAAATAATAACATCAAGATGTGGAATAAAGACTAAAATACTCGTATGTAAAATGTAATTTTATTGGAAATAGGAAGATCTTAAAAAAGTAAATAAGTTACAATAAGTTATTTTTATCACTAGATATACAAAACACTGCACTACCATCCTTAATGAGTGCAGAATATTTTTCAATCCATCCCGCAATTTTCGAAGACACTTCCTCCAATTTTTGGCATTTTTAGTAACAATATACTCGCCAGAAGCTAATTTGATACTAATTGAACAATGAGAATTATGAAACAAAACGTAAACATCCAGGAACTACTGACCCCTCAGTTCTTGGAAATTGGAGGTTTGTGTTTTTTACATCTCCCAAGTTCCCTTTTTTTTCCCTATAATATTCACATTTATTTTTCCACTATTGTTTTGATGTGTATTTTAGAAAATTAAAATTTGTAATAATTTTTTCTTCAAACTCTCCAATGATGGAATTTCGTGCAGTAAAACTTCAAAACGTGCAATTTCGTGCAGTTAAGCCCAAAACGTGCAATTTCGTGCAGTATAAAACTTCATTAAAACATCCCATTAGGCTTGATTCGAATAACTAACTCGAGTTCGCTTTATTCTGACTTATCAATAAAAAGTTGCAATTGCACGGGAATCCGAGCTCTAGTTATTGGTTATTGTAAACACATAAATTTACAATCAAAATTAACACTAATATCCTTCACCAGTGCATGTAGATATTTTTTAGAACAAAACGTAATTGCAAAATGTTGCGAATCGAGCAACATATTAGTTGCTCAATTTACAAGACAAATATTTATTTAATCTTATCTAGGATACACATATTTCATGGTACTTAAACTCTAGGACTACCAAATTTACTTACATATATTAATTATTGCACAAGCACAAAACTAACAACTTTCACTCTCAATTGGAGTTTACGTACTGAAAAAACACTCCTCACTGAACTAACAGCCTCAGCTACAGTAGACGGGATCTCATTTGATTTTAAGTAAGTGGGAGATTCCCCGAATCAAGCTTCCGTGTAACCTGTATCAATACCGTGTAATGTTCCAATACCGAAAATACCGGTATTTTTAAGGTGAATACCGGCGAAAATTTGGACGGTATCCCGGTTTTCGGTATACCGGTATACCGGTATTGCATTCCCTATTGATAATGCTATTGGTAATGTTATTTCACCATTGTAATATTTCAGATATCATCAAACAAGAAATAGCATTTTTTACAGCAACATGAACAGTCTGAATGTTTATCGTACGCCTATTTCACTTTATGAATGCGCAGATACTCTGAACATTCCATAAATCATAAATCTTAATATATAAATGTATATAGTTTTCATTGTTCTAGAGTGTTGATAGGTTTTTGTTGCTATCGTAGGCGATTCCATTAAAGCTGCCTCTTATTATTCATTATTGAACAAGTATTACGATCAGTGGATAAAATCGAAATTGCTTTGATAATAGTCAACTGTCTACTTTTCAAAATTAATTTAGTATACTGAAAACATATCATTTATCGACACAGTTCACTTATTCCCTATGGTATAAAAAAAAAAAAAAAGGTTTTGGTAAAAATTAAATAAAAGGTTATAATTATTATCAAGATTGGAGTTAATAATTTCACTTGATGATTTAGTTTTGATAATTCAGATGTATACTTACTGTGTTTTAATAACACATTTAGCACTCATGTTTATAAATTAATTCTAATTTTCTTAGTAATTTTTGACTAGCTAATATCAATACCTTTACTAATTAATATGGATCCTCATAATGATTATATGCACCGGTTTTTGGGTAATCTTATTAGTACCCACAATTCGCTGGAACTACAGCAAATTGATAATTATTTAACAAGTTTTCTAACATCGTTTCAACCAAATGGTGAGTATTATTTTGTTTTATTAATATTTTTATTGTTGCGAGTTGTTATAAATTTTGAATGGTATATACATATATATCAATGGTGTATACATATAAACATAGTTATTAATAATAATTTTACAATCATATTAATTTATTTTATACATGTTCTTTATTCCTTTTTTATATAGATTTGTATTCTTTGTTGAATACATTTGTTGAATCGTTGGTGAAATTAGTTTAAATGACAAAAATTCCTAATAACTGTGTTTATTTTGAACAGATGAGGAAATCAATGACCAGAGTATGCATAACTGCCAGGATTGCATCGAGGCCTATTATTCTGATCCTGCTATAGTCAATCACCAGCAGGAAGTTAACTCCTCTCATTTATATGAGAGTTCTGTAAGAGAAGTGATCTACCTGACTCTGGATGAGGATACTCAGTAAGTACATACGTTACCTGTCTTAAAAAGAATGCATATAATATTATAAATAAAGACATTATTTTAGTCTATTCTATTCTGATTTATTTATGAACCCTTGTAAAAAGCGCGTATAGGAACAGATAAAATAAACTTTATATATATAAAATATTCATTAAATATAATATAGATTAAATAATTTAATGTAATGTTTCACTGGAAAGGCTTTGTAAAATTCTAATTATTAGTAAATAGTAACCGATCTCAGCTATAACGGTCAAGAGACCGAGCCGTAATTATATTCACAAAACCACCTGTTTTAAAAAGAATATATAGGTTATAAATTTATTTATTATAATTTATTATTTATTATAACTCTTGTAAACAGCTTGGATAGGAACAGATCAAATAAACTTAATATATATTAAATATTCATTAAATATAATATAGATTACAGAATTTAATGTAATGTTTCACTGGAAAGGCTTTCTAAAATTCTAATTATTAGTAAATAGTAACCGATCTCAGCTATAACGGTCAAGAGATCGAGCCGTAATTATGTTCACAAAACAACCTGTTTTAAAAAGAATGTATAGGTTATAACATTATTCTATTCTTATGTATGTATGAACTCTTGTAAAAAGCTTGTATAGGAACAGATCAAATAAACTTAATATATATTAAATATTTATTAAATATAATATCGATTAAAGAATTTAATGGGTACTTATATAATGTTTCACTGGAAATGCTTTGTAAAATACTAATTATTCGTAAATAGTAACCAATCTCAGCTAAGGGTCAAGAGACTGAGCCCTAATTATGTTCACAAAACAACCTGTTTTAAAAAGGATGTATATAATATTATAAATAAATACATTATTTTAATCTATTCTATTCTGATTTATTTATCAAATTAGGTGGTTAAGGTATAGTAGTACTCTAAAGTGTCTAATGGTTAAAGTATAACAAGCTCCACCCTACTTAAGGAGTAGAGGGAAGCACAAAGAAAATAGGATTAAGAAGAGGTAAAGATTGGAGAGTTGTAAGAATAACATAACCTTACATCTTCCTATTAAAAAAGTAACAAACTTTTGGGATGCTGGAACTGTAGGACTAAAGAAATATCTTAAACAAAATGAAAATAAAATAAAAATTTTCTTTTAAAAGAAAATTACAAAAATAAATAAATGGCTTTTTTATATATAAAAAAAATAAAATAATTTCTTCTCTAATTGTCTGTTCTGATTTACCCACTTTCGTTCGTACTAGGTAGTAGGTCCGGAATATAGCCTTCAATTCAAGGACACCCCCCCCCCCCCGGGGTTACAAGCACAAAGTCATGCCATGCGACGTTCAGCTGTTTTAACCTGGGGTCCGTCGGAACCCCACCACGCCAGGGGAGTTGCCGCCAAAGTGAGCCAGAACAGCCATTTACTCCCTACTGGACAGAAAAATGCATTAGGCATGGCGTCTTTAATACCCCTTCTATCTACTCTGGGGGTACATTCCTCAAACGCCGATGCTGATGCTATAGGATGAGTCCTCGAAGACTTTATTAACTCCAGTTCCAGTTGTGTTCCTTTGTCTACACTGGAAGAACTTCTCACCTGGATATTGTTCTCTCCTATCCTGGCCCTTGAACATAGACTAGTCTCAGCTCCCAGTGTATGGGAACATAAAGTTTTAAGTTTGTCTAGTCGCATAAAAATGCGAAATGCTATTATAATAATTGACCCAGGGGGAACCTCAAAAAAACTGACTGGAAACTGTGTATCTTAAACATATGTATGTTTATGTATCTTAAACAATTAGTAAATATGTATCTTAAACAATTAGTAAATATGTATCTTAAACAATTATACTGCTTAGTGAGGGCGCATTGAGTTTGAATCCCGATATTACATCAAAGAAAAGGACAATTTTACACAGTGAAAAATCCATTCCTCGTGGTGTGGTAAGAAAATATAAACCAATCTGGAATGAAAAATTACAATCCATGAAGAAGGAAGGTAATGAGGCTGGCATGAAAGCTGAACTGACTCGTGATCCTGAGGACTTGGTTGCTCTGAAACAAAAGACAATACAACTTAAGCGGCAAATATTTTATCCAAAAGACAACCATATGGGGACTTCCTCCAAAAAATGAAATTTAGAAATGATGGCGTCATTACTCATAAATTCCCATCTAAATGCTAAACAATAAAAAATTTCTTATAATTTGGTGACATGTATATCACAGATGACCGAATAATAGCCACGAACTTCTGTAACCACTATGCCAGAGTAAGCAACTGTGTCTGAAATCCTTCCGATCCCAAGCCATAAATACTAATTGTACGCTCATGTTTAAATCAGGAGAAGTCGGCTATGTTGGCCGATGCAATGAGTCAGCATGAATTCAAACTAGAGCAGAAAGGCTAGAAACACGAGAGATCTCCTGACCCGGATTATATACCGCCGGCATTTTTGTCACATTTGGGTGAGAAATGTAGGAGTAATGATCTGAAGTTTTTCAATCAGAGATTCATTTACCAACTGAATGGTTGAAAACTGAAGTTATGCCTATTTCCAAAAAAGGAAAATCCCAAATATCGTGGAAAATTTTCGGCCTATAGCCTTGGCAAGCGTGTTCTAAAAATTAATGGGGACTATAGCGCTGAGTAGATTGCAAACTCATCTGGAGGAAAATAAACTGATATCGAGCAAGCAAGCAGGCTTTCGTATACACAGAAGTACCCTTGAACAATTGATTAGCTACTAAGCCATCCCCATAGTGGCTATGCAACTCCAACCACAAATCGAGCCGACTCGAATTAGAAGATGTATTGCTGTTCTCAACATGGGAGAAATATTTGCAAGACCTAGGGCTCTTAGAAACCTACAAGTATTCCTCTTATGACACAGGGGTCCTTCCTTCATAAAGGTGACGAAATCAGAAAGGTAAATGGAATAAATATTGACAAGCGAGAGAAGTACCACGTAGTACCCATACAATTACCTCGAAATCATCTTAATTCCAACTAAGCATCATCGAGCCCATAAATAAAGAAAATGACTGACTATAAGCTAAAGGCACTAGTCAAGGAAACTCTTTTAAGTTGTATCTTACACCACAGTGGTTGTATGTGTTTACTGATGGAATTGCAGAAAACGATGTACGTAATGGTAGAGCGGGAGTTTACCGTAGGGTATTTGAAGTTAGAATAGTTCTCCTTACATTAAAAGCCCTGAAGAATATTCCTGAGTATGCTATAGCTTTGCTTGTTGACACACAAAAGCCACGATTGCAGCCATCGCGGATTTAAATAACAGCTCTCCGGATTTGAGACAATATCGAAGGTCAATCAAGATCTTACAAGTTACCAACGGAAAGAAGATCGTGCAGCAGTGGATCCCCGTACATTGTGGTTTCTTGGGACATGAGAAGGCAGACGTTCTAGCCAGGGCTGGAGCATAGAAAGAGCACCCCAGCCTCCAGTGCTCTTTAACAAATTATTACAAGTGCCGTTACTAAGGAGTTGAAGGAGGAATGGATTGTGGGTTCAATTTTTAGCTGGGCCTGCCTTAAGGAGTTATAAGGGGTGAGTGCTAATGTACTTCTCCAGAAAGAAAGCTGTAGCAGAGTTCAGAATGCTAGCTGGTCGTAGTCATTGCCACCTTTAATGTATAGCAATAGAAGGCTGTGCTGTCTGCCATCTATGCCAAAAAGTGAACATGACATCCTCGCACTTGGACTTACGGCCTGAACTCCAGGACATTAGAAGTATAAGTAACAAATGATGTAACCTCTACTGGGTAGCTAGACGTCACATGGCCGAGAAAGCCAAAAGAAGTGGCATAGAATAAAAAAAATAACTATAGTTTATTATTCTAATGAACTAAAAACTAGTAAATCTTTGAAATTTATCAATAATTTTAACAAACACTTTATTTTTCGTTTAGAAAAATGACGCAGATGATCCTGAAGTAATTTTAACAGAAGAGCAGTTTCTTGACGCCATGTCTGAAATACGATTTCTAACATTATCCGAAAAAGAGCTATTATTCAAAGCCTTTAATGTTGAACAAGGAAATGAAAAAATGTTCGAATACTCGAGATTTTGGCAATGTTGCCGGTTCATCCATATGAGCTATTATATGGGTCAAAACACGATAGATGCGGACGACTGAACAAGATTAAAAACATAAACTTTTGAATTATAAAAATTGGAAGTATATTCTGAAGACAATCAAATTTAAAAATAAAAATATATATATTTTTGTTACACATGCATTTTTTTTAAACTACATGTAAGTATTCAGCAGATATATGCCAATCATATTTGGTTATATAATGCAAGAATATTGGTAAAATAACAATACAAGTTGTTGGATCTCTAAAGTTCCATCTTAAGCTACCTCACGTGAATCCTCACGTGACCAACGTATCTAGTCTCGTGAACTGTAAGTCACTATCCAGCCAGGCCTGGTACATTTAGAATATTTTCGCTACTGAAAAATGAATGTTAACATGAAGGAGTAGATTGAAAACAGCCCCTTGGGCTCCTGAGAGGAGCAGAAGAGAAGAATGGCCAACCAAATTCGCTGTAAGTCAACCTAGTTAAAATTCACCTACAATTTCAACATGCTGCTTCGTCACCAATATAATTACTTTAATTTATATTATTCCGCAATTTCATTTTCATCTATTATTTATTTTCATACTCACATCACTAACCAGAATTGTTCCTGTTTTATTTTACATTTTATTTTCCCCCCTTTATTCATTGTAAATAGGTTAATAGATATATATTATACTCTAAGATGTATCTTATTCAATTTTCCCATACAGTCCACTTAAAGATAACTTATTTAGGGGTTGTGTCACCACACGGTACAAAGTGAAGGCATATCCCACAAATTTTGGTCCTCCGGGCCGGATATAAACCATCAAATTTGGTCCAGTACCGGACCGTTTATTCCTTAAAATTGAGCATAGTATAATAAATTTCTTTATGAGTTATTTTCAGTTCCATATTTAATTGTAATTTAACTTAAAGATAAATTCATTACTATTTGCTGCTCTTATAAATGTTGAGACTGTCATAATTCTCTTAAGTCTTACTTCTTTTCAAAATTTCAATGCAATGGTTAACACCTTATACATTCAATTATATAAATTAAAGCAGCTATCCAGTATATTTCAAACCTATTGTTAATTCATCAGTTTTAAAATGCTTCACAATAGAACTATAACCTTATACATGTAAGATTATTCACATTTTCTCAAACTGTTCAGTTTTAATTACAACTTATTTAACTAAAATCTTCCTAATATTTCATATTGTATATGAAAACATTTTTTAATCATAGATGTCAGAAAATGTGCAACAGCTAATTGCATTAGCATTGTATTACTTGTAAACATTGGTTCATTTTACACTGTAAGCTTCATTCACAGCATTTTTCACTATTTACTTCATGATATTTATCTTCCTTCTAATCAAATGCTAACTTGTCATTCTATTTAAAGTGAACATTTAAATAATTTAATTTTATATTTATCATTATTCATCTGTCAACAATTATCTAAAACCTACCTTGAAATTTCTTTCATTAAATTAAAAATCATTTCTTCTTTCATTAGAATTCAAACATTACTTAAATTTATTTATTTAATTAAATTTGAGGCACCATAAATTATTATTTAGAAACTTTCTTTCAATACATTTAAACAACAATGGTAATAGGAATCAGGAAAGTAATCATAACCTCAGGTAGAATTTATATTCAGTTACTTATATAATACATTAAATAGTTATAACGTTCTAATAATGCATTACATACTAATATTCATTTGTATACAACCTTAATACTTATTTTCTTTATATTAAGTAGCTATTTAATGATAATTGATTCAAATATCCACAGCACTGCTTATCAATAGCCACATTTCAGCTTGGCGGCTGCAAATAACCTACTCCTTTACCTTCTCCCGCCAATCCGTGTTCCAAAGAGGTTGCACAGACTACCGCCTTTACGGCCTGTCTACTTTTGACGTCACCTTTACAAGTTTACTTCTCGTGACGATTTACTTGCTCATTTCTCTTGACGCCTCTTTCACACCTATCTTATTATCATTTTATTCAGTGCTGTATTTCTTCTCTCTAGAGTCCTCCTTCTGGCTCTTGTCTTGTAATTATTTTTGCTTTTTTATTTATTTACCTGAGGTCTTCTGATTCCGGTTTTTAGCATCTCCTCATTTATTTTATTTTATTATTGTGCAACATTCCCTTTACTCTTATTGTCACTTTATCTATTATTTACTTTTTCATCGTTGGCCAGTTGATCTCTAGTCCTTCTCTCTAGCCCACTGGGTTGTAGTCGTTCTCTTTTCAGCACATTTTTTATTCAGTATGCCTGAGTTTACTAAAGAAGAACTCACTAATCGCGCTAGCAACTTGGAGCGCAAACTACGAACTTTGAGCTCTCTCTCAGCTGCACCCAGGAATTCCCCTCAGTTGACGACGTAATAAGCTTCGTTAGACAGCGGAAGATTGCGCTCAAGATGTCTCAGGGGATTGAGTCAGCATCATCTACAGATACCTGCCAGGCAGCCCGCAGTTCCGCAACGTCTGGGTTTCGCACCTATCCCAACAGAAACTCAAGTACAAAGCTTCTGTTAGTGCGGTCACTCTGCATAGCACCGACTCATCCAGGTCTAAGAACCAGAATAAGGGATATCGATGTTTTCACTGCCAGGACAACCATCGCCTCGCACATCATTCATCGAGAACCCTGTAAAGCAACACATCGAGTTACTCAAATCCTGGAAAGTCTGCTTGAACTGCCTTTACAAAGGTCACACCCTTGGAGATTGTCGCTCAAAATTCTGATGCAAAGAGTGTAACGGGAAGCACCACACTTTGATCCATCAAGAGTCTGCTATTGACAAACGGGAGAATGGTGCCAAGCCCGAGGGATCCGGGCAAGCATTCACAGGTTTCGGTTCTTGTCCTTCTGTTCCGACACCATCAAACTGCACAGTCCTATTAGGTACTGTTCAGCTGCTAGCGTCAGGGGATAACGGTGTACTTTACCCCGTCCGCGCTGTTCTCGCATCAGGCAGTCAGCATAGCTTCGTGACGTCGGAACTCACAAGTAAACTCGGGGCCAAGATTCAACCGTTTCATGGTTCTATAAGGAGTCTTGCCGAGTCCGCTGTCCCACAGTCTTATCTCAAAGGCAAAATATCATGCACTCTGCGTCCTTATGAAGGTGATCAAAAATATGCAGTTAACCCAATTGTAGTTGACCGGATTACATCCGCTTTACCCTTACAAGGCGTACCCTCATCGGTTATCAAAGGGTTAAGCCACTACAAGCTCTCTGATGAACAGTTTGGCGAATCACGTCCCGTGGATTTGTTGATTGGGGGAGATCTATTCCCTTACATCCTTACTGGCGCTCCTTTCTCATCCGGTTTTGAAGATCTTCTAATGCTTCCAACTACATTTGGCTTAGTGGTCTCTGGTTCCCTTCGCAACTTTCCTTCTCATTCCACAGCGACATACTTCCTCGACTCACCATCGAGCATTAGTGCCCAGCTGAAGGAGTTCTGGGAAATAGAAGAACCATTTCCAGTTGATCGGAGTAATCCGGATGACGCTTTCTGTGAGGATCACTTTATGAGAACCCACGAACGCGATCACAACGGAAGATACATCGTAAGACCTCCGTTCAATAAAGATTTCGCTCGTTTGGGCAACAACAGAGAGATGGTTGCAAGGCGATTTTACTCCTTGGAGAATAAAATGAAAAGAGATCATAAGTTGCGGGAGCATTATATCAACTTCATGAATGAATATATAGATCTCGGCCACATGACGCCCGCTGTAAACCCTTCTTCTTATCTAATACCTCATCATGGAGTATGGCGGGAAGGCTCTTCTGGTACTAAATTAAGAGCCGTATTTGATGCATCATGTCCGTCAGACATTACCGGCCTGAATGACGCTCTACTGTCTGGACCCAAGTTGCAGGAAGACATATGCAACATTCTGATCAGATTCAGCCTATATGCCGTTCCTTTATGCTGTGACCTAGTGAAAATGTATCGACAGGTCCTTATTCATCCAGCGGAACGCAAGTTCCTGCATATCTTGTGGCGCGAGGACTACTCGAAGGCTGTGATTGAATACGAGCTAAACACAGTCACGTATGGCGTGAAGTATAGCGCTTACCAGGCCTTGCGAGTAATCAGCCTTGCAAACAATTGGTTGCTGATGAAGGGATGGATCACCCTCTCGCGGCAAGCAGGGTAGTCACCGATATGTACGTCGACGATCTGGTCACCGGTGCTGATTCCATTGAGGAAGCCACCCATCTTCAATTATATTTAATCAACCTGTTCAAGAAAGGAGGATTTACGCTTGACAAGTGGGCCTCTAGCATCCCGGATTTGATTCCTTCCAAACGCAAGTCCGAATCCATTTCCATTAAACCTCCCGGGGACGATTGTTTAAAAATTCTGGGACTCACTTGGAATCCGTCCAATGATCAATTTTCTTATTCGGCTCTTACGCAACCTTCTTTCCGAGTCACTAAAAGAATAATTCTTTCCTCAGTGGCTAAAATTTTTTTTTTTTTTTTTTTTTTTTTTTTTTTTTTTTTTTTTTTTTTTTTTTTTTTTGGGGGACTTTAAGGCTTCCACTTGAAGCCCTATACTGCCCATACTAACACCCATGGCACTGGGTGATACTTCTCCTACGAAAGAAAAGCACCACCCAGGGCGGGACTCGAACCCGCAGCTCCGGCATGGGAGTACGGCGCTTTACCGCACAGCCACACCGGGCCCCAGTTATATTTGATCCTCTTGGGCTTATTGCTCCAGTGATTTTCACTGCAAAATCCCTAATCCAAGACGTTTGGAAGGCTGGAATTGGTTGGGATGATGAACTTCCCGATGAGGTAATGCTCGCTTGGATGGAACTCGCTTCTTATTAGACAACTCTAACATCAATCTACATTCCAAGATATGCTTCTCTCAGCCAAGCAACATACCGGATCGCAACATACTGAAAAATGAATGTTAACATGAAGGAGTAGATTGAAAACAGCCCCTTGGGCTCCTGAGAGGAGCAGAAGAGAAAAATGGCCAACCAAATTCGCTGTAAGTCAACCTAGTTAAAATTCACCTACAATTTCAACATGCTGCTTCGTCACCAATATAATTACTTTAATTTATATTATTCCGCAATTTCATTTTCATCTATTATTTATTTTCATACTCACATCACTAACCAGAATTGTTCCTGTTTTATTTTACATTTTATTTTCCCCCCTTTATTCATTGTAAATAGGTTAATAGATTTATATTATAATCTAAGATGTATCTTATTCAATTTTCCCATACAGTCCACTTAAAGATAACTTATTTAGGGGTTGTGTCACCTCACGATACAAAGTGAAGGCATACCCCACAGAAGTAATTAAATTTTGTCTACAAACTTAATCGGTAATGAGGATAAGTATGAATATAAATATTAAACACAGTGCGCAAGATAACGAACCATGCTTGATAGTTATAATTATTTTGGTCACTCTTTATTATAAACTTATCGGGTTGCCCTAGGTCACCATTTCCACCCTTCTCGCCATATTAGATAACATGTGACCGTCGACCATCATGGTTTAAAACCCCCCATGTTGACTGACCACTGTATTCGGATGGCTGGGTCAATGTCACATATTAACAACTTTATTGCTCCTATATTTTCAGGCCTCTAACCTATTAGCCAGTAGCTTTCCCTCTTTTTGCTATAACACATTAAGTTAACTGTATATAAGACGTAGTTAATATTGTCTAATTTGCTAATAAGTTTTTTTTTTTTTTTTTTTTTTTTTTTTTTTTATATTCACGCCTGTCTTAACTGAAGACAGTCAGTGAATTAGCTGAAATTAGGAGATAATTTTGGAATGACAGGCATGGAGAAGAGTTGTGCCCAGCAGAACCTCTTCCTGTCGTGATATGCACTCAGACAGGGAGATCAACCAGCTCTCTTTCAGTCATCTGTTGGAGTTATCGGGCTTTTGGGTATGCCACTGCATAATGCTTGGGCGACCTTTGATAATTGTTGTAGAAGGCTAAAAAGAGGCTGGATAAGGTTATTCATAACCCAGTTGGTAAGTTGATCTGATAATGAGTTATTTTCAGTGAGCTGTGACGGCTGATTGTTTCTCTTCCTCTTTTCTGAAGATTCTTGTTGTTGTAGGGGTGGTATCCTTTTACTAATTGATATTGCGGGGTGCTGCTGATAGTTTGATTCCATTATTGAAGGATCTGAATGAGGTTGCTGCTGTTGTGCGAGAGGCGGAACATCCCATCTATCGGCGCACCGCCACGGCGCAGGGAGATTGATTTGTGAAATTTCTCTTGGATTTCTGGCTGCTTTCAATTGTTTAAGGTAAATTAATTATTAATTATAAATACCTGTTGCTGTATACCAGGTGGAAAGCAAAATAAAGTTAGTTGATTTCTGAGTTTCTAGAAGTCGTGTTGTTACTTTGTCCCAACCCCACATTTTTTTCAGTGTAATGTTCAGTCTAATTGTAACTAGTGCAGAAACCCCCCGGGTACGCTCTAAGATAAAGTCACGTGAGTTAAGCTGTTAGTGGTCTTAGAACTCTCTGGTTAATGTGTCAGCGTATCACACGTTAACTACGAATCTAGTGTTTATCCTGTGAATAAATATGGGGGAAGTGGAACAGTTAGCGAAGTTGGAGTATGAACTACAGAGCGTTCCACGTCGACATGGAAGTAAGATCTAGTGCACTGTTGCCAAATTTTGGGATTGTAATACCGAAAAACTTAAATTTATTTTTTTAAATTTCATAATGTGCAAAATTTGATTCTCTCTCAGCCTATCTAAAAATAAAACACAAAAGATAAATCTATAATCGCAATAAATTATTTAAGGGCATTTTTTACTTAAAAATTTTAATGGAAATTCTTGTTTCTCTCGTCCCTGTGTCCTTATTTTTAGAGATATTGCTTTGAAATATTTCACAAAGACACCAGACGTTGCCTACAATCGTAACAAAGAAAAAAAATTGTTTTAATGTTTTACCTTTCCTATTTATTGACAAAATGAAAATAAAAAATTACATTTTCGATTTTTAAAAATTAGCCTGCGAGGAATTTTCGTACTTTAGCAGTCTATGAAATTTTAGCATATCCCTTATAAAAATGAAAATTAAAATTTAATTTTAAGCTATTGTATGGTTTATACCTTCAACTTAATGGTAAAGCACAAGACCAATTTTGTGAATTAGGTGGACTGTATTTGAAGGTTAGAGATGTTAAAAATGAAATGAAGTTAACAGGTTACATAGCTTTATTGAGAAAAAAAAAACAAACAAAGTATTGTGTGTTAGTAGGTATTTAATATATTTAAATGACATGGCCATGCTGACTCACTACTGAGTTTTCTAATGTGCCCTATCTTCTCCATATTGGCTCTGTAATTCTTCCAGAAGCTCCCTCTCTACACTTCATCGCTTCCAGCCGGGGAACATGCTCCTCTCTTTACTCACTCATGTCCTTGTAAGTTTTGGTTGAAGAAAAAAAAGAAACGAATGGGCCAGGGCTAGTCTTTTTCAGGAATCTATGTCTCACCAAGTTCCTTCTCCGCCTCTGCCCCCAGCATAGGTCGCCAGGGGGGGCATTCAAATCTTGGCGGTCCCGCCATGTGATTTGCCCACCCCCGCTTCTGCAATTTGTATGACCTTTCGGGAAGCCGAAACATACCGCCCACCTAAATCAGCTGCGGATGATTTAATCTTCAAGAACGTGAAGCTGGAAGTGTTCAGGATTTGGATGAATTGTGAGAGCAGTAATAAACGAAGATAGGGGTGTTAGTAAACGTTACAATATAAAACAAAAAAGAATATACATACATCTATGAACTCTATTCACAGAGTGTTCGAAAAAAAAGAAGAAAATACATTAAATCTATGAACTCTATTCACAGAGTGTTCAAAAAGAAAAAGAAAATTACGCTTTGTTAAAAAAAAAAAAAAATAATAATAATAAACTTCAGTCACACCGTCCCATATGGTACACAATGTGTATAGAGAATGTGAAAATGTGATAAGAAATTACCAACAAAGAATGTTTAGGAAATTCAATTTCAACCTCTATAAAGGAAGAATAAATGTTGAGAAGGAGAAATAAAGAGAAAGGAGATTGGAATTCTCCAAATGGAGTAAATAACATGGAAACAAATGAAAAAAAAAAAAATTAAAGAAATAAATAAAACAGGGATCACTATTCTTCTGCGTCCCCAGAAAGTAAAACGAAAAAGGTAATCTACCAGGTGATTAAGTTGCTTGAAGCAGTACGCGTAAGTGTAAGCGATAATTGTGAGGTCGCCGAAACAAGTAATGGGATGCTTCATATCACAAGGCAGGAAAGATTCTTCCCAACTTCCGCCCTCCGTGAAAATACCCAGCGAGTCGGGAAAAGGAGATAGATACCAACTGAACTTGTTCACCAAGTTTTTCAACACCTTTGAAATGTTTGATGCCCCCTTCTTAACATAACTCCTTCTTGCAGCTTAGAACCGGTATGAAGTACGTCTTTATGGTCGAACGACGTGTTGGGTCAAACACTTCTCTAGCTATCCCGTGAAGAGGGATCAGATCTGATGGCTTTTATGGGGAACTGGACACAGGTGCCAGTTCGCTATGGTTCGGCATGAAGGGCTTATACTTTTCCGAAAGTCCCTGATCCTTTCGGAAATTTGATTTCAAAAACGATATCGTCGAAGCGCTACTGACCACTTGCAATCCGCATCTTGATGCTGAGTCTTAAGAGGCAACCTTAATGGGAATTTTCCTTCTTCTATGCGACCGTGAGTATTAACGGAGAGCTGTTCGCACTGAATATCTTCAGGTTGTAATCTGTCCACGGATGCGGGTTCTTCCAGTTCCCCAGAGGCTTTTGACCGCGATTCGATATTGTTCTTGGATAGCGCTAGAAAAGAACACGAATTACTTAGGGCCTCGTCATGAAGAACTCCGGACACGACCAACCCAAATGCAGTAGGAGTAAAGTACAATCCTTATACTCCTGTAGGGTAAGGAACTCCGGTGAGGATGCGAGGTAGATGGATGATTTTGAGCGCACCTTTCTGCTTCTTCTTTAATACCGACTCTGCTGTTTGAGGACACCACAGCTGCCAGATCGTCAACGTAGGCCGTGGCAGGGAACCGCTCTTCCTCAAGCACTCCCAGCAACTCATCAAAAACAAGTTTCCAAAGAGCCGGTCCAAGGACTGATCCCTGCGGGCAACCTCTCTCGATGGATGACCCTGTTTCGTAAAAACTACCTCCACCTTAACCTGCCTGCCTTGCAAATAATTTCTTACGAGGGCATATAAGTTGCTGGGTGCTTCGGAACTTGTCCCTATAATACCTTAACCACCTAAATTTTTGGACACGTGACTATTAGACCACGCCCCTTTTGGCTTCTGATATACGTTACCCACCGGTCACGTGACCGCCGCCATATTGTTTTCTGCTGTTCTAGGCTTTGTTTATGGTAACGTGATCAGTCGTGTGACCATTGCCACATTGTTTTCTGTTACTCTAAGCTTGGTTTATGGTCACGTGATCAGTCACGTGACCGCTGCCATTTTATTTTTTACTATGTAAGAGGCTGAATCTACCCGGCCGCCATCTCGTACTTCAATACTATAGGCTTTATTTATAGTCACGTGACCATTAGGCCACGCCCTATACTATACGTTAACTACCCAGATTTGTGGTCACGTGACCACCACCATTTTGTTTTCTACTACTCTAGGCTTCGTTTATGATCACGTAACCACCATCATATTGTTTTCTTCTTCTCTAGGCTCCGTTTATGGACACGTGATCTGTCACTTGACCGCCGCCATATTGTAAGAGGCTGAGTCTACCCGGCCGCCATCTTGTACTTCAATACTATAGGCTTTATTTATAGTCACGTGACCGCCGCCATATTGTTTTTTGCTACTCTAAGCCTGGTTTATGGTCACGTGACCGCTGGGATTTTTATTTTTTACTATGTAAGAGGCTGAGTATAACCGGCCGCCATATTGTTTTCTAATACTCTAGCCTTCGCTTATGGTCACGTGATCTTCCTTATATAACCTTCCTTTTTACTTACCCTCTTATAACCTCTCTTGTAACCTTTATGATGCTCACATCTATAAACGGGTTTGATCATGTTGTGCCCAAGTTTCAACATGCCCAGTTTATATGGACTTTGATCCGTTAATCCTCTAAGGATAAACAAGTATAAACAATAAGGATAAACAATGTACTAAAAACCTCTTAATGTACTTCGAACTTTTATCATTATCTCCATGTGAAGAAAACAGATTTGGTCATGTTCGATTTATATGGAGTTTGATCCGTTAATCCTATAAGGATAAAATCATCTACTTTGACCTCTTAATCTTTTTTTTTTCTAATACTATACCTTCAGTTTTTAACAGGTTTGATCATGTTGTGCAAAGTTGCCTTCCTGTCTAGTTTATATGGACTTTGATCCTATAAGGATAAACAATGTACTAAACACCTCTTAATGTCTTTTCGTTGTTTTAATATTTTTGAAAGTTATTATTTTATTTTAATCTTTATTTTTAACATTTTTATTTTAAACACATAAATATTTTTTTACCTGTTGTAAAACAAACAAATAAATAAAAGTTAGATTTATTTTCGAATCAAATATTCCTTAAGGTTCTATAGAATTTTGAAATTTGTATTATTTTCTTTTATCATGTCATTAAGTAAGTGTCATTACTGCGACATGCCTTTTAGCAGAGGCGATAATAGGATCCGTCATGAAAATTCCTGTCGGAATACTCAGCAACGACGCACATGTTTTACCTGCGGTACGATTTTTCATTCTCAAATGGAATGTACGTTCTTGTCAATTAGGATTACCTGTAGTCATAGCAAAGAGGGCCCGAATCGATGCTGCTAGGAGGTATCTCTATGAAGTGGAAACTTCCCACGGGGGTATCCTGAAAACGTTTTTTCTTCCATATAATCTTTAAGCAAGCGGTATAAAGTTTCCGTTTGAGAATTCAGGAATTCAACTACGTCTGTATTTTCAGTGGATCGAAGAAAAAAGGGGCGGTTGCTTCATGTACGCCGTATTATCACGATTAATTGATGACGATGGACAAAGAGTGAGCAAATATATATAAAAATCATGAGCATAGCTACGACTTTAGTTGCATTTCTTTTCCCCACGAGTGCAATCAATAATTCCAGAGCCTTGGTACTTTTATTGCTTTCTTTGGTGATTTACAACTGTCATTATTCAAGTAAAAATAACGTATAGACGTATAGTATCAACATATTTCTTACTTCTTCGTTCTAGTATTCTTATTTTAATTTCATATTTCTGTTGTCATTTTATATGATTTTAAACATTCTTAGGATATATTCTGCTGCTATTTGTTCATTTTTTCCATACTTTTATAACAAATGACGAAGTTTATAACAAATAAACATATAATTTCTTTCTTTCTTACTTCTTCATTCCGGTAATTTTTTTTTAAATTTCATCTTTTTTAATATAATTTTAACGATTTTCGTTTACATTCTCATGCATTTTCTTTATTATTTACCAATTTAACAACGTTTATGACAAATTTCATGACAATTTCTTTCTTTCTTCCTTCTTCATTCCGGTATTTTTTTAAAATTTCATATCTGCTATTATGATTTCATATCATTTTGTAAGGTTTTTATGTAATTTGATAAGATTTCAACCATTTCTGTACAAATTATCACACATTTTCTACATTTTTACAACTTTTATAACAATTAGACATATAATTTCTTTACTTCTTACTTCTGCGTACCGTTATGTTTCTTTTAATTTCGCATTTTTCCAGTCATTTTGTTAGATTTTAACAATTTTCGTTCAAATTCTAATGCATTTTTTCAACATTTTTACAGCTTTTATATAAATTTAACAAAGTTTATAACAAACGATCATATATTTTCTTACTTCTTCGATACAATATTTTTCTTGGTTTACATATCTTTTCTTTTATTGCTTTCTTTGGTGATTTACAACTGTCATTATTCAAGTAAAAATAACGTATAGACGTATAGTATCAACATATTTCTTACTTCTTCGTTCTGGTATTCTTATTTTAATTTCATATTTCTGTTGTCATTTTATATGATTTTAAACATTCTTAGGATATATTCTGCTGCTATTTATTCATTTTTTTTCTCCTTTTATAACAAATGACGAAGTTTATAATAAAATAAACATATAATTAATCCAATTTTAAATTCTGGCTGACCACCAATTTTAAATTATTTTTAAATAATTTATTTTTTGAAGAGAAAAGATTTGGCTCCGCCGGGAGTCGAACACGGGTCTCCTGCGTTACATGCGAGGATGCTAACCGCTACACCACAGAGCTCGGCTCAAGGCAGAGCAAATCCAAAAGCGGTTAGCATCCTCGCATGTAACGCAGGAGACCCGGGTTCGACTCCCGGCGGAGCCAAATCTTTTCTCTTCCAAAAATAATTTATTTAAAAATAAACATAAAATTTCTTTCTTTCTTACTTCTTCATTCCGGTAATTCTTTTTTAAATTTCAACTTTTTTAATATAATTTTAACGATTTTCGTTTAAATTCTCATGCATTTTCTTTATTATTTACCAATTTAACAACGTTTATGACAAATTTCATGACAATTTCTTTCTTTCTTCCTTCTTCATTCCGGTATTTTTTTAAAATTTCATATCTGCTATTAAGATTTCATATCATTTTGTAAGGTTTTTATGTAATTTGATAAGATTTCAACCATTTCTGTACAAATTATCAGACATTTTTACAACTTTTATAACAATTAGACATATAATTTCTTTACTTCTTACTTCTGCGTACCGTTATGTTTCTTTTAATTTCGCATTTTTCCAGTCATTTTGTTAGATTTTAACAATTTTCGTTCAAATTCTAATGCATTTTTTCAACATTTTTACTTCTTCATTCCGGTAATTTTTTTTAAAATTTCATCTTTTTTAATATAATTTTAACGATTTTCGTTTAAATTCTCATGCATTTTCTTTATTATTTACCAATTTAACAACGTTTATGACAAATTTCATGACAATTTCTTTCTTTCTTCCTTCTTCATTCCGGTATTTTTTTAAAATTTCATATCTGCTATTAAGATTTCATATCATTTTGTAAGGTTTTTATGTAATTTAATAAGATTTCAACCATTTCTGTACAAATTATCAGACATTTTCTACATTTTTACAACTTTTATAACAATTAGACATATAATTTCTTTACTTCTTACTTCTGCGTACCGTTATGTTTCTTTTAATTTCGCATTTTTCCAGTCATTTTGTTAGATTTTAACAATTTTCGTTCAAATTCTAATGCATTTTTTCAACATTTTTACAGCTTTTATATAAATTTAACAAAGTTTATAACAAACGATCATATATTTTCTTACTTCTTCGATCCAATATTTTTCTTGGTTTACATATCTTTTCTTATAATTTTATAAGATTTTAACAAATTTCGTACAAATTCTAATGCATTTTCAACATTTTTACAGCTTTTATATAAATTTAACAAAGTTTATAACAAACGATCATATATTTTCATACTTCTTCGATCCAATATTTTTCTTGGTTTACATATCTTTTCTTATAATTTTAAAAGATTTTAACAATTTTCATCCAAATTCTAATGCATTTTTACAGCTTTTATATAAATTTAACAAAGTTTATAACAAACGATCATATATTTTCTTACTTCTTCGATCCAATATTTTTCTTGGTTTACATATCTTTTCTTATAATTTTATAAGATTTTAACAAATTTCGTACAAATTCTAATGCATTTTCAACATTTTTACAGCTTTTATATAAATTATATAAACACTCCTATCGTTACAATATATGTACAGAGGGTCAAAACATGCAGGTTTTGACAGGAAGGAATTTGTTCACGCCTGCGCACGACCTGATCGGACCAGTTTGCAGTAGTGGGGAGCTCGGAGAGTGGTGGGGAGAGTAGCAGCCAATCAGCTTCGAGGATTCTCATCGAGTCGGTGACGCTTATACCCCCTCCACTCTCATTATAGTTTCAGCTTTCACAGAGGACTCCTTGAAATCACGATCTAGATTATTTTACTTATATCAGTTATTTTTGTTCTTAGTTATTTATTTTTTTGAAGAATTTGAAGGTAAGTTAATTTTTTTTTTGAAAATTGTATTTGAGTTTGTTTTGTAAATTATATCTGAGTTAGTGTTTTTCAAAAGCAGGTTAATTTTTGTTTAATTTGTATATATAAATTATAGTTATTCATTTATTTAGTTGTTTAAGTTTCATACATTTATTTTTTTATTTATCAAGAAGGAATTTTTGTGTTTAATTTTTTGAAGTGCTACTTTTCGTTTATGTTGAAGTAAATTTTAGTTTAATTAAAGTTCTTTTTATAGTGTTTTATGTTCTTAATCTTAATCTTAATTCAGATGTATACTTTTAGGCATGAAATTTCAACAGTTGTTTTCAATGTTGTTCAAGTGATAGTGGTGCTTTGATAACACATTTAGCACTCATCTTTATAAATTAATTCTAATTTTCTTAGTAATTTTTGACTAGGTAATATTGATACCTTTACTAATTTACAGTCAAGGATTAACATGGATCCTCATAATGATTATATGCACCGGTTTTTGGGCAATCTTATTAGTAACCACAATTTGCTGGAACTACAGCAAATTAATAATTATTTAACAAGTTTTCTAACACCATTTCAACCAAATGGTGAGTATTACTTTGTTTTATCAATATTTTTATTGTTACGAGTTGTTATAAATTTTGAATGGTATATACTCGTACATATATATCAATGGTGTATACATATAAACATACTTATTAATAATAATTTTACAATCATATTAATTTATTTTATACATGTTCTTTATTCCTTCATAATTAATGTATGTATATGGATATTCATTGATAGCCATAATTAGCTATCAATTTATTATTCAGTCAATTGATAAGATATTACAAAGATGCTTTCTTCGTGGTTTCATATATTCTATCTCGTGGTTTCATCTAATCTACATCAGACTCTCTTAGATTTTATTTAAAAATTTAAAGGTTTTAGGGAAAAAGAGATATATAATGATGCTAACCTCATCTGTGATCTGTCATATTTCTATGATATATCAGTTGTGTTTAATTTATACATTTTCCAGCATAACCTAGTTTTCAATAATAGCCGAACGAACTGCCTTGGCATTTACAGATCTGCGTCCTATCTTTATAGGCCTAGGGTTTGATACATGTTATTTTTTATTTTTTTTTATAAAATTTAGTGCCTGACATAAAATAACATTATAAATAAATAAATAAATAAATAAATTCTTTATTTATTTGTTCTGGGACAGTGGCCCTTAAGAACAAATGTAAATAGTATACAAAGGGGGCTTTAGAGCCTTAAAGTATAAATAAACAAATTAAAATGATACAAATTAAAATAACTAAAAATAATTAGGGAACCTCTGCTCAGGTGAAAGAAACTAGTTTTCACATCTAATAATATATACATATTTACACATTTATTTACAGATTGGTCAAATAGTATTTATATTTTCTTAAAGGAGGAAAAAAAGACAGATAATAATAAAAAAAAAAATAGAATAGAATATATAAGGAGAATGAGAACTTCCATTGGTTTAAAAAGGACGCTGGATGACTATGAAGTGATGATAGAGACGGGATTTAAAGGTGGAGAGGGTATTGGAATTACGGATGAAAGTGGGAATGGAATTCCATAACGAGGTAGACCGGATAATGAAAGATTTATCAAAAGCTGACGTTCGGTGGGCCGGTGTATATAGATCTGAAGGCCTAGAGCGGGTATTGCGGGAATGTACCGAGGATTTGGGATGAAGGAGTTCGGAGATATATGGTGGTCGGCAGGATCGGATAACTTGGAAAAGGAAGGTTGCCAGGAAATACTTACGGCGGTAGGAAGGATATAACCACTTTAACTCTTCGTAAAAAGGCGATATGGAGACGTCTCTTGGGATCCCGAATATAAATCGGATGGAACAATTTATTAAACGTTTTAGTTTTGCGTCGAGATCCCCTGAGATACCCCCATATACCGTGCAAAAATAGTCAAGGTGGGGGAATATCAAGGAGGTGACCAGAAATCTGCGTGTTTCGAAAGGGAAAAGGTCACGGAAATGGTTTAGTTGCTTTAAGGTCGAGATGGTGTGACGGGAGATATTGGAGATATGGTTTTTCCAGGAAAGAGTTTGGTCAAAGGTCACCCCAAGGTTTTTGACTGTTGGATAAAATTTGATGGGATTGTTATTTAGGAACAGGGGTGTGATGTTATGGACGGTTTTAAGGAGGTGATTGGAGCCTATTAAAATTGCCTTTGTTTTCTCTGCATTCAGCTTCAACTTGTTAGCCTCTGCCCAGAGACTGATCCGATTCAAATCTTCTTGAAGCTTTTTCGTCGCTAGCACCAACTCGGAAGGTGGGAAAGACAGGTAAATTTGGAAATCATCAGCATAGATATGGTATTGGGAGTGGTGAATCAGGAGAGGAAGGTCGTTAATATAAATAGCAAATAGAGTGGGGGATAGAGAGGATCCTTGAGGGACTCCGCAGGAGAGGGGAAGTGTTTTGGATGGAGGTTGACCAGGAACGACTACATACTGTGACCGATCTGAAAAAAAGGACCTGAACCAATGTAAGGCGCTGCTAGATAGGTGGAGTTTTCTCAGTTTTGTAAGAAGGATGTTATGATCGACTGTGTCAAAGGCTTTGGAAAAATCTAGAAGGATAGGAATATTTAGCTTTTGGAGTTCGATAGAAGTTTGGAGGTCATGGGTAATTTTTAGGAGAGCAGATTGAGTCGAGTAACCAGATCGGAAACCGGATTGGAGTGGGTTTAGGAGGGAGCGTTCTTCTAGGAATTTTGATAGTTGATTTTGAACAAGGCGTTCTAACGGTTTTGAGAGATTGGAGAGAAGGGAAATAGGACGGAGGTCATTCATTGTGGAGGGGTTTGAGGTTTTGTTCAGAGGTCGGACTAGAGCGGTTTTCCAGGAAGAGGGGAAAACCGAGTTTTGTAACGAGAAGTTGTAAATATGATAGAGAACGGGAATGAGTGAGGGAAGGCAGGACTTTATTAGCTTTACTGGAACATCGTCAGGACCGTAATCGTTAGTGTGGGATTTTAGGACTGCGGTAAGAAGGTCATCGTATGTAATGTGGGAAAAAAAGAAGTTTTCTGGATTGAAATTATGATTATTGATAACTGCAGGTGGGGATAAAAAAGGAGTGAAGGATGAGAAATGGTTATTGAGATCATCTGGAGTGAACGGAAGGGAACTGGAGTTATTGGAACCAAGGAAGGATAATTGACGAAGAATTTTCCATTTACTTTTAGGATCGTGGGCATTGGAGAGGGCATTGTGGCAGTGGAGGGATTTACCTCGTCGGATTTCGGATTGGGTCACATTTCTAAGCTTTTTGAAAGACGCATAATCAGCTGCCAAACGGGTACGCCGAAACTTGCGTCTTGCAGCTTCCCTTCTTTTCATCAGATCCTTTATTTCAGAAGTCAGCCAAGGTGCAGCGGGGCGACGTAGGGTTCGGGTTTTCTGGGGAGCGTGGATATCTAAAATGGTTTTCAAATTTGAGGTGAGAAAGGAGACCATGGAATCGACAGAATCATATGAATATATGATATCCCATTGGACGGCGTCGAGATCGGATTGAAGGGATTCGTAGGAAAGGTGGACTAGATTGCGTGATGATATGACCTTAGGAGAGAAACGTTTGACGGGGATGTCGTATGAAATCTGGATAAGGTCATGTGATGAGAGAAAAGGAACAGGACATTGCGAAGAGGAAATGATTTTGACTGGGGAATCAGAAATGCACAGGTCTAGCCAAGTATCAGAGTATTGCGTGTGATGAGTTGGATAGCAGGGAACTAGGTAAAGATTGAGGGAATACAGGAGGTCAATTAGAAAGGACTTCTCCGAGGATTCAGAAAGTAGGTTTACATTGAAATCGCCGGTTATAATGATATTGGAATAATTGGAGACCAGATTGACAAGGGAGGATTCAAAAAGGTTGTCGAATGGGGCGCGGGGTGGTCTATAAATTACGGCGAATAAAAGAGGAGAGGAGGAGGAGGAGGAGGAAATTTCAACGAACATGTATTCAATGTGAGGGAGGTCGTGGGAGGGGGACTGAAGAAGAACTTTGGCCTTAAGGCTTTCATGGACGTATAGTCCGAAACCACCTCCCGTGCGATTAGATCTATCATGGCGGAAGAAAGAGTAATTGGTAAGGGAAATCTGGGAAGAAGGGATGTGCGGTTTTAGCCAGGTTTCGGATATAGCGATTATGTGATGAAAGTTGTCTAAGAAGTAGTTTTGAAATTCATCAAAGTGAGCAATGAGGGATTGTGCGTTTACGTGACATGCGCTTAAAATATTAGTCATAGCTTAGCTATTAAAAGTGGTAGAAGTACTTGAAAAAAGGTACGTGGATGAAGGGAAGGATAGTTTGAAACGTTTTTTGGCAAAAACGGTATTTTGGCAAGGTACAAGCGTGGTTATGATTCGAGAATAGAATGGGAAATGGTAAAATTCTGAGATTTGGAATGGGTATTGAAAACTCAAGTCATTGCTCATTATAAAACTAGCTCGAATTTGGAGGTAAACATCCAGTGAAACACAACTAATCAAATAAATTCCGGGCTCTAGCTGCACAAGGTAATTAATATGATAGGGAATAGAGGTATGATAGAGGCGAAAATTGTAATATCTAAAATAAAAATACCAATAGCTATAGTTAATTAAAAAAGTGAGAGTAAAAATCTGAATATATGTGATGAAAATATAAATACCAATAATAAGGATGAAAATTTCTAAAACGAAAATAAAATTATCTGAGGTTAAAATAAAACTAAAAATATCTTGTGTAAAAACTGGAGAGTTCGCAAGCTTGATGAGACTCACATACGGCATTCAGCTGAAAACGTCCAGGTCGCTGGGCTTACCAATAATCACCGCTGGGTGACCGTCTGCCTGCCTACAGCGAACTCGGCCTCCACTGAACCATACGTATTTGATTTTAGCCGTTGCCTTCTTCTGCCTGGCCAACCAGTAGAGATGCTTGTTGGCTGGCGTCATAGCTTCACTAACGTAGATCCGGAATGCTTCATTGCCGCCCCAGCCCAGGTGCCGCGAAGAGAAGTCTCTCTTTGCTTTCCTCTGATGCACTAGTTCATCTCTTACTGTCTGACGAACGAATCTTGCTACTATAGGACCTGGGGCCCCATCCTGCTTGGGCCTGAGCCTCACCGCGTGGTCCAGATCCTCCGTGCACAGCTTAACGCCCAGACCCGCTCCGATACTGAGTATGGTGCCCATCACGGTGTCTCCTGGCCTCTCCGGAACACCTCTTATCTCCACTGTATTTTTTAACTGCTGCTGCTCTGTAAAGTTCACGCGGCTTTCTAATTCAAAAATTTTCGCCTTTAACGTGGAGTTTTCGAGCGTCAATTTTTCTACGCAGTTCTTTTGCTCCTCCAGAAGGGTTTCGATTTTCTGTAGCCTATCCATATTTTCGAACGAAATTTCGGATTGTTTCTGCAGAGTTTCTTTAATATCTTTTAACTCTTCTAGGCCTTGAAGTTTGGATTTCATTTCTTTGACTTCCGCGGTTAGCGCCCTCAGTAGATCTATCATTGAACTTGCCTCAGAGACAGGTGCAGCCCGTATAGGTTCGTCGCAATCCGGCCAGGTCCATATTTTACATTTTTCTTTCAGGCCTTCTGGGTCCGTTGAATCAATTTTCGCGCATTTGACGTGGTAAATATTTTGGCAAACAGAGCAGGCCACTTTAGCTTTTTCATCTCTGCTCACAGTTTTGGTGCATACTTTACAGTTGACAATTATATCCCATAAATTGAATTTTTTTATATAGATTTTTATTCTTTGTTGGGTGTAATTAGTTAAAATGACAAACATTCCTAATAACTGTGTTTATTTTTAACAGATGGGGAAATCAATGACCAGAGAATGCATAACTGCCAGGATTACATCGATGCCTATTATTCTGATCGTGCTATAGTCAATTATCAGCAGGAAGTTAACTCTCATTTATATGAAGTGATCGACCTGACTCTGGATGAGGATACTCAGTAATTACATACCTGTCTAAAAAAAAAAGAATGTATATAATATTATGTATTATATATTATATGTAATATATATTATATGTAATTATATATTATAAGTAATGTTATATGTATATATAATATTATGTATCTTTAATGTCTTAAATAAAGATATTATTGTAGTCTATTCTATTCTGATTTATTTATGAACTCTTGTAAAAAGCTTGTATAGGAACAGATCAAATAAACTTAATATATATTAAATATTTATTAAATATAATATCGATTAAAGAATTTAATGTAATGTTTCACTGGAAAGGCTTTGTAAAATTCTAATTATTAGTAAATAGTAACCAATCTCAGCTATAACGGTCAAGAGACCGAGCCGTAATTATGTTCACAAAACAACCTGTTTTAAAAAGGATGTATATAATATTATAAATAAAGACATTATTTTAATCTATTCTATTCTGATTTATTTATCAAATTAGGTGGTTAAGGTATAGTAGTACTTTAAAGTGTCTAATGGATAAAGTATAACAAGCTCCACCCTACTTAAGGAAGAGGGGAGCACAAAGAAAACAGGATTAAGAAGAGGTAAACATTGGAGAGAACTCCACCTGTGAGGCAGTGGTACCTAGTGCCCCGACCCACGGCCTGTCCCAAGCCAGGATCGAGGAAGAGGGATTGAGGAGTAACACCTCGTTAAAAAACCTGGGTCCAGCTGGCTCCGGCTCGTAGTACCCTGTAAGGGCTCCTGTCTAAGGGTTACTAGGCCAGGGAGTCCGAGCCCTGTGAGGAGGCAGCCCTTCCATCGGACTATAGGCAGATAGGCTGATAACTTGTCTGCCCGAATCTCCAACTATTCAAGAAACCGAAGGAAATGATAGCCGGACTGATTTATCGGTGAAGACATTTGGCACGAAACGGACAACTCGCATTGGTTTTTGGAATTTGAGGACACTACGTGAAAGTGGAAAGCTAAAGCAGGTCGTCAAAGAAATGAAGAACTACAGATTGGACATTTTAGGAATAAGCGAAACAAGATGGAATGGTTTAGGAGAAACATATTGTGACAATGTTACAATGCTGTACATAGGTGTTGATGAAGATGCCCCTGAAAGAAGAGATGGTGTAGGATTGCTGATATCTCAGGCATCTAGAAGGAGTCTGATGGAGTGGAAGCCAATATCGGAAAGGTTAATGATCGCTCGATTCATCATGAAGGTACGAAATGTTACATTATTTCTGTGCTATGCACCAACGGAACCTTCTTCTGTATAGGTGAAAGACAAATTTTACGCTCTCCTAAATGAAGAATTACAGAAGGCTAAAAAGCGTGATCTCTTGGTAGTTATGGGAGTCCTTAACGCGAAAGTTGGTAGCGACAACGAGGGAATTGAGCACATTATGGGTCGCCACGGATTGGGGACAGTAAATGACAATGGAGAGCGATTCATTGACCTCTGTGCCCAACACGACCTTATAATTGGAGGAACGATTTTCCCACACCGGACATGTCATAAAGAAACATGGGTCTCACCTGATCATGCAACGCGAAACCAAATTGATCAAATTGCCATTTCAAGAAAGTTCCGCAGTTCATTGTGTGATGTAAGAAACAAACGCGGTGCTGATATCGGAAGTGATCACCACTTGGTCGTAGCGAACATTCGAATGAAGATTGTTGCAGCCACAAGGAAGTTTAATCGACAGGATAAGCGCTTCGATATAGGCTCATTGAAAAGCGAATTGCAATAAAAAGAACTTCAAGTCGCTCTAAGAAATCGCTTTGAATCTCTCACTATGCTGGATGAAGAAACTGCCGAAGACAAATGGAGGAAAGTAAAGGACATCTTTACCGAAGAAAGTGAGAAGGTCCTTGGATTTCGAAAAAAGGATAAGAAGGAGTGGATGTCCGACGAAACATGGCACCTGGTAGAAATGAGAAAAGAAGCCAAGAAGAAATGCAACCAGTGCTGCTCCCAAACGGACATGGTCCAAAGACATGAAGAATATTCTCGGCTTAATAAACTGGTCAAACGGAGTGCTCGCAGAGATAAAAGAAAATGGGCAGAAGATCTTCCAAATCAGGCCCAAGAGGCTGCAGAGAGAGGTGACCTGAAGGAGTTATACCATTTAACTAAAATTCTTTTAGGGAAAAATCGAGTATCCAGCAAACCAGTGAGAAGTAAGGACGGAAGAATGCTGACAATGCAGGAAGAGCAACTGGCTAGATGGGAGGAATACTTCTCAGAGCTGTTTCAAAATGGAAACCAAGCTTCAGCTGCAGAAAGTCCAAACAGGATCATGATCAGTAATCAATCGACCTGCTCAACCTACAGGAATGATCCAGATTTTGTTCCGCTGACCGGCAAACCAACCATAGGTGAGATCTCCGCAGCTATTTCTCGACTCAAGAATGGGAAATCCCCAGGACTTGACAATATTGCACCAGAACTTCTGAAGGCAGACGTGCAGACTTCGGCAGAACTTCTGTCCGGACTGTTTTCCAAGGTATGGGATACAGAAGATGTCCCCCAAGATTGGAAACGAGGACTAATTGTTAAGTTGCCTAAGAAAGGAGATAGAACTCTGTGCAATAACTGGAGAGGAATTACGCTCCTGTCAGTACCTTGCAAGGTATTCTGTAGGGTCATATTAGACAGAATCGCAGAGAGTGTGGAGAGGAAGCTTCGCGAAGAACAGGCCGGGTTCAGAAGGAACAGAGGTTGTGTCGACCTCATAAATACCCTCCGAATTATAATCGAGCAAAGCACGGAGTGGAGGAGTCCTCTTTACATAACATTTGTTGACTTCGAAAAGGCGTTTGATTCGGTTAACCAGGAATTTATTTGGGAAACTTTAAGAATGTATGGAGTGCCAAATAAAATAGTAACCATAATCAAGAGCTTATATAATGGATACAACTGTAGTGTTCTTCATAATGGTCAGGTGTCGAAGGAGTTCAGAGTGGACAAGGGTGTGAGGCAGAGATGTGTACTTTCGCCCACCCTTTTTATCCTAGTATTGGACCGCATCATGCGCTCAACTTGATGAAAGAAAAAGGGGAAAACAGTGGGGTTTAAACAGAAGATTGGAAGACCTCGATTTTGCCGACGACGTCTGTCTCCTTGCACACCGCTACACAGACATGAAGGCCAAGTTGGAGAACCTGGAAGCAGTAGGAAAGTAGGCAGGGCTCAAAATAAACGCCGAGAAGACCAAAGAAATGAGACTTAATGAGCTGTCCCAAGAGGTCCTTCAAGTGGGTGGTCTCATTGTAGAACAGGTTAAATCATACACGTACCTTGGGAGCATTGTTGAAAAAGAAGGTGGCGTGAAAATTCGATTAAGGAAAGCAAATGCAGCCTTCGTTCAACTGTACGCCGTTTGGAAAAGTAAAAACATTACTAGGTCCACAAAGATGAAAATCTTCAAATCAAATGTAAAGGCTGTTTTACTCTACGGCTGTGAAACATGGAAAAACACTGTGAAAATCAAGAAGCAGCTCCAAGTTTTCATCAATCGATGCATAAGACGTATCCTTGGAGTTAGTTGGCAGGATAGGGTTGGAAACAAGGTACTGTGGAGCATTGCCGGACAGCAGCCTATAGAGGGAGAAATAAGAAAAAGGAAATGGAGGTGAATCGGCCACACGTTCCGAAAAGAAGATGGGGCCATAGAGAAGACGGCGCTGGACTGTAATCCCCAAGGATCAAGGAAACGAGGGCGACCGAGGCTGACCTGGCGAAGGAATGTGGAGGAGGAATACAGAGCGGCTGGCAAATCTTGACAGGAGGTCAAGGCGCTCAGCCGGGATCGGGATGGATGGCGAAAATTTACTTCGGCCCTATGCCCCCGCAGTGGTGGCAACAGGAAATAAGTCAAGTAAGTCAAGTCAAACATTGGAGAGTTGTAAGAATAACATAACCTTACATCTTCCTATTAAAAAAGTAACAAACTGTTGGGATGCAGGAACTGAAGGACTAAAGAAATATCTTAAACAAAAAATAAAATTTTTCTTTTAAAAGAAACGTTGGCTTTCGAAAATAAAAAATGTTTTCAAACTGAAAATCCTGATCATCGTTTAACTTATCGTATAGATTAACAGTTGACTATCTCTCACCTCTATTATATAATTATTATTAATTTTTGGTTGATGATAAGTACAGGAAATTTAGTAACAGTAATAAAGTTATCTATTCATGATATATAAAAGATCAATATACCTTGCCTATATTGACCGATATACTCTAGTGGTCAAAAGTAAATTTTTTAGCGATACCATTTCAGTAACATATCGTGGCTTTACCATTGTAGCCAGTGTGGGATGTCCATATCCCTTAATACCAATGGCGCCGACACCCTCCAGAAATTTTGTAGGTATAGGAATAGGTACTTGTAATAGTAGAATTATATATGTTTTAATTTTGTAACTATGTCTGTACCTGTGATCTTTTCTAAGTTTTCGCCTTTTTTCTTGGTTTGAAAATGTCTCGCAAAAATGAATCACCTACCATAATATTTCCCCTCCGATATTTTGATCGATTTCACCCCACTTTTGGACACCGCTTCGTGTGGAAAAAAGGCTGGTAGTGTGTTCTCTATGGTTGAATGTAGATATTGCCCATAAGCATAAATTATTTCACAATTTTTATGTGATTTGTTTGGTACAGGGGGAGGAATTGGGGATCGATCTTCCCCCTAAATTTAGAGACAAAAAAAATTATGAGTTTTTACGAAATGTAGAGTATAGTAGTACTTTTTGTATGTGAATTTAATAAAGTTAATAATAATTTTGCAAATAAATATTTTATACGTACTTATTTTTTTTTGTCTATGGATATATAATCTACCTCACACCTCCCGAAATATTTGATGAAATATCCCGACCATAGCTAGTTGGCCACATATTTAATTTGCTATATTCATAAATTTTTTCATTTTTTTTTCTTTGTATTTGGCGACTATAATGAATGAAAACTACGCAACTGTGCACCACAAACACTAACGAAAACTTACAACCTAAATACTTATCTGGTGCCCCTATCGTATTATTTCTCAATAAAAAGTTTTAAAAAAAAAACTTTTTGAAAATAAAAAAATATATACCTACATTTTGAAATGAATTTGCGTGTCTTATATAAACTAAGAGTGGTGTAAGACTTCCCGTAGTATATACGTGCGCACACTAGGCTGCAGTGGACTTCTACTTTTGCAGTGGATTTTTTTCTTTTATTTTGATGATTTTATTCGTTTTTGTTTCTGCTGTATTACGTTGGTATTTAGGTACATTTTTTAAGCTTAATTTTCTTCCTTGATTGTAACGCTACTTACAGCTTCGTAAACATCGTTATTCAATGTTATCGCGTTAAACCATTCGATAAGTAGTGATTATCTTCGGTTAAAAGTATAAAAAAAAGTATTTTTTAAAAAATAATTAATCTCGTACTATACATATTAATTTGGGGATTGGGCTTAGTCGATTTACGCAATATTTACTATTATTTATTGGAAGGATTGACACTCATTCGATATGCCTCGGCATTCCACACTGGCTACAATGGTAAAGCCACGATATGTTACTGAAATGGTATCGCTAAAAAATTTACTTTTGACCACTAGAGTATATCGGTCAATATAGGCAAGGTATATTGATCGTTTATATATCATGAATAGATAACTTTATTACTGTTACTAAATTTCCCGTACTTATCATCAACCAAAAATTAATAATAATTATATAATAGAGGTGAGAGATAGTCAACTGTTAATCTATACGATAAGTTAAACGATGATCAGGATTTTCAGTTTGAAAACATTTTTTATTTTCGAAAGCCAACGTTTCTTTTAAAAGAAAAATTTTATTTTTTGCTTAAGATATTTCTTTAGTCCTTCAGTTCTTGCATCCCAACAGTTTGTTACTTTTTTAATAGGAAGATGTAAGGTTATGTTATTCTTACAACTCTCCAATGTTTGACTTGACTTACTTGACTTATTTCCTGTTGCCACCACTGCGGGGGCATAGGGCCGAAGTAAATTTTCGCCATCCATCCCGATCCCGGCTGAGCGCCTTGACCTCCTGTCAAGATTTGCCAGCCGCTCTGTATTCCTCCTCCACATTCCTTCGCCAGGTCAGCCTCGGTCGCCCTCGTTTCCTTGATCCTTGGGGATTACAGTCCAGCGCCGTCTTCTCTATGGCCCCATCTTCTTTTCGGAACGTGTGGCCGATTCACCTCCATTTCCTTTTTCTTATTTCTTCCTCTATAGGCTGCTGTCCGGCAATGCTCCACAGTACCTTGTTTCCAACCCTATCCTGCCAACTAACTCCAAGGATACGTCTTATGCATCGATTGATGAAAACTTGGAGCTGCTTCTTGATTTTCACAGTGTTTTTCCATGTTTCACAGCCGTAGAGTAAAACAGCCTTTACATTTAATTTGAAGATTTTCATCTTTGTGGACCTAGTAATGTTTTCGCCATCCATCCCGATCCCGGCTGAGCGCCTTGACCTCCTGCCAAGATGATAATGTAACATTTCGTACCTTCGTGAGGAATCGAGCCATTATTAACCTTTCCGATATTGGCTTCCACTCCATCAGACTCCTTCTAGATGCCTGAGATATCAGCAATACTACACCATCTCTTCTTTCAGGGGCATCTTCATCAACACCTGAGTACAGCATTGTAACATTGTCACAATATGTTTCTCCGAAACCATTCCATCTTTTTTCGCTTATTCCTAAAATGTCCAATCTGTAGTTCTTCATTTCTTTGACGACCTGCTTTAGCTTTCCACTTTCACGTAGTGTCCTCAAATTCCAAAAACCAATGCGAGTTGTACGTTTCGTGCCAAATGTCTTCACCGATAAATCAGTCCGGCTATCATTTCCTTCGGTTTCTTGAATAGTTGGAGATTCGGGCAGACAAGTTATCAGCCTATCTGCCTATAGTCCGATGGAGGGGCTGCCTCCTCACAGGGCTCGGACTCCCTGGCCTAGTAACCCTTAGACAGGAGCCCTTACAGGGAACTACCAGCCGGAGCCAGCTGGACCCAGGTTTTTTAACGAGGTGTTACTCCTCAATCCCTCCTCCTTGATCCTGGCTTGGGACAGGCCGTGGGTCGGGGCACTAAGTACCACTGCCTCACAGGCGGAGTTCTCTCCAATGTTTACCTCTTCTTAATCCTGTTTTCTTTGTGCTCCCCTCCACTCCTTAAGTAGGGTGGAGCTTGTTATACTTTATCCATTAGACACTTTAAAGTACTACTATACCTTAACCACCTAATTTGATAAATAAATCAGAATAGAATAGATTAAAATAATGCCTTTATTTATAATATTATATACATCCTTTTTAAAACAGGTTGTTTTGTGAACATAATTACGGCTCGGTCTCTTGACCGTTATAGCTGAGATTGGTTACTATTTACTAAAAATTAGAATTTTACAAAGCCTTTCCAGTGAAACATTACATTAAATTCTTTAATCGATATTATATTTAATAAATATTTAATATATATTAAGTTTATTTGATCTGTTCCTATACAAGCTTTTTACAAGAGTTCATAAATAAATCAGAATAGAATAGACTAAAATAATATCTTTATTTAAGACATTAAAGATACATAATATTATATATACATATAACATTACTTATAATATATAATTACATATAATATATATTACATATAATATATAATACATAATATTATATACATGCTTTTTTTTTTTTAGACAGGTATGTAATTACTGAGTATCCTCATCCAGAGTCAGGTCGATCACTTCATATAAATGAGAGTTAACTTCCTGCTGGTAATTGACTATAGCACGATCAGAATAATAGGCATCGATGCAATCCTGGCAGTTATGCATCCTCTGGTCATTGATTTCCTCATCTTTTAAAAATAAACACAGTTATTAGGAATGTTTGTCATTTTAACTAATTACACCCAACAAAGAATAAAAAACTATATAAAAAAATTCAATTTATGGGATATAATGTTATTTTATGTCAGGCACTAAATTTTATAAAAAATAAATAAAAAATGACATGTATCAAACCCTAGGCCTATAAAGATAGGACGCAGATCTGTAAATGCCAAGGCAGTTCGTTCGGCTATTATTGAAAACTAGGTTATGCTGGAAAATGTATAAATTAAACACAGCTGATATATCATAGAAATATGACAGATCACAGATGAGGTTAGCATCATTATATATCTCTTTTTCCCTAAAACCTTTAAATTTTTAAATAAAATCTAAGAGAGTTTGATGTAGATTAGATGAAACCACGAGATAGAATATACGAAACCACGAACAAAGCATCTTTGTAATATCTTATCAATTGACTGAATAATAAATTGATAGCTAATTATGGCTATCAATGAATATCCATATACATACATTAATTATGAAGGAATAAAGAACATGTATAAAATAAATTAATATGATTGTAAAATTATTATTAATAAGTATGTTTATATGTATAAACCATTGATATATATGTATGAGTATATACCATTCAAAATTTATAACAACTCGTAACAATAAAAATATTGATAAAACAAAGTAATACTCACCATTTGGTTGAAATGGTGTTAGAAAACTTGTTAAATAATTATTAATTTGCTGTAGTTCCAGCAAATTGTGGATACTAATAAGATTGCCCAAAAACTGGTGCATATAATCATTATGAGGATCCATGTTAATCCTTGACTGTAAATTAGTAAAGGTATCAATATTACCTAGTCAAAAATTACTAAGAAAATTAGAATTAATTTATAAAGATGAGTGCTAAATGTGTTATCAAAGCACCACTATCACTTGAACAACATTGAAAACAACTGTTGAAATTTCATGCCTAAAAGTATACATCTGAATTAAGATTAAGATTAAGAACATAAAACACTATAAAAGAACTTTAATTAAACTAAAATTTACTTCAATATAAACGAAAAGTAGCTGTAAAAATGTTGAAAATGCATTAGAATTTGGATGAAAATTGTTAAAATCTTATAAAATTATAAGAAAAGATATGTAAACCAAGAAAAATATTGTATCGAAGAAGTAAGAAAATATATGATCGTTTGTTATAAACTTTGTTAAATTTATATAAAAGCTGTAAAAATGTTAAAAAATGCATTAGAATTTGAACGAAAATTGTTAAAATCTAACAAAATGACTGGAAAAATGCGAAATTAAAAGAAACATAACGGTTCGCAGAAGTAAGAAGTAAAGAAATTATATGTCTAATTGTTATAAAAGTTGTAAAAATGTAGAAAATGTGTGATAATTTGTACAGAAATGGTTGAAATCTTATCAAATTACATAAAAACCTTACAAAATGATATGATATCACAATAGCAGATATGAAATTTTAAAAAAATACCGGAATGAAGAAGGAAGAAAGAAAGAAATTGTCATGAAATTTGTCATAAACGTTGTTAAATTGGTAAATAATAAAGAAAATGCATGAGAATTTAAACGAAAATCGTTAAAATTATATTAAAAAAGTTGAAATTTAAAAAAGAATTACCGGAATGAAGAAGTAAGAAAGAAAGAAATTATATGTTTATTTTTAAATAAATTATTTTTGGAAGAGAAAAGATTTGGCTCCGCCGGGAGTCGAACCCGGGTCTCCTGCGTTACATGCGAGGATGCTAACCGCTTTTGGATTTGCTCTGCCTTGAGCCGAGCTCTGTGGTGTAGCGGTTAGCATCCTCGCATGTAACGCAGGAGACCCAGGTTTGACTCCCGGCGGAGCCAAATCTTTTCTCTTCAAAAAATAAATTATTTAAAAATAATTTAAAATTGGTGGTCAGCCACAATTTAAAATTGGATTAATTATATGTTTATTTTATTATAAACTTCGTCATTTGTTATAAAAGGAGAAAAAAAATGAACAAATAGCAGCAGAATATATCCTAAGAATGTTTAAAATCATATAAAATGACAACAGAAATATGAAATTAAAATAAGAATACCAGAACGAAGAAGTAAGAAATATGTTGATACTATACGTCTATACGTTATTTTTACTTGAATAATGACAGTTGTAAATCACCAAAGAAAGCAATAAAAGTACCAAGGCTCTGGAATTATTGATTGCACTCGTGGGGAAAAGAAATGCAACTAAAGTCGTAGCTATGCTCATGATTTTTATATATATTTGCTCACTCTTTGTCCATCGTCATCAATTAATCGTGATAATACGGCGTACATGAAGCAACCGCTCCTCTTTTCTTTGATCCACTGAAAATACAGACGTAGTTGAATTCCTGAATTCCCAAACGGAAACTTTATACCGCTTGCTTAAAGATTATATGGAAGAAAAAACGTTTTCAGGATACCCCCGTGGGAAGTTTTCACTTCATAGAGATACCTCCTAGCAGCATCGATTCGGGCCCTCTTTGCTATGACTACAGGTAATCCTAATTGACAAGAACGTACATTCCATTTGAGAATGAAAAATCGTACCGCAGGTAAAACATGTGCGTCGTTGCTGAGTATTCCGACAGGAATTTTCATGACGGATCCTATTATCGCCTCTGCTAAAAGGCATGTCGCAGTAATGACACTTACTTAATGACATGATAAAAGAAAATAATACAAATTTCAAAATTCTATAGAACCTCAAGGAATATTTGATTCGAAAATAAATCTAACTTTTATTTATTTGTTTGTTTTACAACAGGTAAAAAAATATTTATGTGTTTAAAATAAAAATGTTAAAAATAAAGATTAAAATAAAATAATAACTTTCAAAAATATTAAAACAACGAAAAGACATTAAGAGGTGTTTAGTACATTGTTTATCCTTATAGGATCAAAGTCCATATAAACTGGACAGGAAGGCAACTTTGCACATGATCAAACCTGTTAAAAACTGAAGGTATAGTATTAGAAAAAAAAAAGATTAAGCGGTCAAAGTAGATGATTTTATCCTTATAGGATTAACGGATCAAACTCCATATAAATCGAACATGACCAAATCTGTTTTCTTCACATGGAGATAATGATAAAAGTTCGAAGTACATTAAGAGGTTTTTAGTACATTGTTTATCCTTATTGTTTATCCTTGTTTATCCTTAGAGGATTAACGGATCAAAGTCCATATAAACTGGGCATGTTGAAACTTGGGCACAACATGATCAAGCCCGTTTATAGATGTGAGCATCATAAAGGTTACAAGAGAGGTTATAAGAGGGTAAGTAAAAAGGAAGGTTATATAAGGAAGATCACGTGACCATAAACGAAGGCTAGAGTATTAGAAAACAATATGGCGGCCGGTTATACTCAGCCTCTTACATAGTAAAAAATAAAAATCCCAGCGGTCACGTGACCATAAACCAGGCTTAGAGTAGCAAAAAACAATATGGCGGCGGTCACGTGACTATAAATAAAGCCTATAGTATTGAAGTACAAGATGGCGGCCGGGTAGACTCAGCCTCTTACAATATGGCGGCGGTCAAGTGACAGATCACGTGTCCATAAACGGAGCCTAGAGAAGAAGAAAACAATATGATGGTGGTTACGTGATCAGGGGCGGTTGCTTCATGTACGCCGTATTATCACGATTAATTGATGACGATGGACAAAGAGTGAGCAAATATATATAAAAATCATGAGCATAGCTACGACTTTAGTTGCATATCTTTTCCCCACGAGTGCAATCAATAATTCCAGAGCCTTGGTACTTTTATTGCTTTCTTTGGTGATTTACAACTGTCATTATTCAAGTAAAAATAACGTATAGACGTATAGTATCAACATATTTCTTACTTCTTCGTTCTGGTATTCTTATTTTAATTTCATATTTCTGTTGTCATTTTATATGATTTTAAACATTCTTAGGATATATTCTGCTGCTATTTGTTCATTTTTTTTCTCCTTTTATAACAAATGACGAAGTTTATAATAAAATAAACATATAATTAATCCAATTTTAAATTGTGGCTGACCACCAATTTTAAATTATTTTTAAATAATTTATTTTTTGAAGAGAAAAGATTTGGCTCCGCCGGGAGTCAAACCTGGGTCTCCTGCGTTACATGCGAGGATGCTAACCGCTACACCACAGAGCTCGGCTCAAGGCAGAGCAAATCCAAAAGCGGTTAGCATCCTCGCATGTAACGCAGGAGACCCGGGTTCGACTCCCGGCGGAGCCAAATCTTTTCTCTTCCAAAAATAATTTATTTAAAAATAAACATATAATTTCTTTCTTTCTTACTTCTTCATTCCGGTAATTCTTTTTTAAATTTCAACTTTTTTAATATAATTTTAACGATTTTCGTTTAAATTCTCATGCATTTTCTTTATTATTTACCAATTTAACAACGTTTATGACAAATTTCATGACAATTTCTTTCTTTCTTCCTTCTTCATTCCGGTATTTTTTTAAAATTTCATATCTGCTATTGTGATATCATATCATTTTGTAAGGTTTTTATGTAATTTGATAAGATTTCAACCATTTCTGTACAAATTATCACACATTTTCTACATTTTTACAACTTTTATAACAATTAGACATATAATTTCTTTACTTCTTACTTCTGCGAACCGTTATGTTTCTTTTAATTTCGCATTTTTCCAGTCATTTTGTTAGATTTTAACAATTTTCGTTCAAATTCTAATGCATTTTTTCAACATTTTTACAGCTTTTATATAAATTTAACAAAGTTTATAACAAACGATCATATATTTTCTTACTTCTTCGATACAATATTTTTCTTGGTTTACATATCTTTTCTTATAATTTTATAAGATTTTAACAATTTTCATCCAAATTCTAATGCATTTTCAACATTTTTACAGCTTTTATATAAATTTAACAAAGTTTATAACAAACGATCATATATTTTCATACTTCTTCGATCCAATATTTTTCTTGGTTTACATATCTCACGTGACCATAAACCAAGCTTAGAGTAACAGAAAACAGTATGGCAATGGTCACATGACTGATCACGTTACCATAAACAAAGCCTAGAACAGCAGAAAACAATACGGTGGCGGTCACGCGACCTGTGGGTAACGTATATCAGAAGCCAAAAGGGGCGTGGCCTAATAGTCACGTGTCTAAAAATTAAGGTGGTTAAGGTATTATAGGGACAAGTTCCGACATGATTTTACGATGTATAGAGTAAGGTTCTATCGATCATATGTTATATATTTCAAGGTATATATTTCGAAAAATTATTAAGATGGCATTGACTAATCGAAAATATATTTCGAAAAATTATCAAGATGGCAGTAACTATTCGAAAATATATTTTGAAAAATTATCAAGATGGTTGTGCTTATTCGAAAATTTATTTCGAAAAATTATCAAGATGGTTGTGGCATTTGAATATTTAGATAAAATAAAAATATTCGACAAGTTCCGACATGCACTCGACAAGTTCAAACATGTCCGAAAAAGTTTCAAAATAATATATTTTAGGGATTAGGGATTAGGGATTAATTAGGGGATTAAGGATTAATTAGGGGATTAAGACCACGTGGTGGTTAAGGTTGGTTTGCCCCTGGACCACGTGGTGGTTAAGGCTGGGCAAGCCCAGGGTCCAAAGTCCAATTTGACTGCCCAAATTGTGGGACCAGAACCGGCATTTCCTCCCTACTCATAGGGGATCGATATCCTTCCCAAAGCCATGAAGCTAAGCTCGAAAGGCCCCATGCCCTGTAAGAAACTGTGACACCCAATAGTCCGGGAGGACCCATTTCGCTTCAATACGAGACCGGACGGTGGGGAAGTACTTCCTTGAGGTAGCTCCTTTCGGAGTTGTCGTCCATCGCCGGTTCCATTCATCAAATGTGTCCTCCCGGATAATTTTTTTCCAATTAGAAGGGTCTTGGTCGACTTTCACTTTAATGTGTGTCGGGAGTCCTGCGGTGCCTTCCTTCTTTAATCTGTATCGATATATATCTTGTTGCAGTAGGAGGTCGAGAGGTACCGCCCCTGCTAATACCTGCGCCGCCTCATGAGACAGAGTCCGGTACGCTCTGGTGATCCGCAGCAGAGCCTTTCTCTGGATCGTCGCCAACCTGCTCCTTAAACGGTGTGAGAAATTCAAAAACCACGCTGGTGAAGCATACCTTAGGATACCCAAAACTACCCCATTGTATATGGTGAACGTAGCTGGGTATCTTAGGCCCCAGAAAGCTCCTCCTACACGGCTAAGACCATTTAAGCTATTGGCCACTCTACTTCCCAGGTAGTCCAAGTGGGGTCTCATGTTAAATTCTCTTCCAAATCTTATTCCGAGATAGGTAACCTCCTCACTTGGACTTATTCTTATCCCATCAATTAGAAGAATCGTCTGGGTTTTTCCAACGGCCATCTTCAACTTATTGTTCGCACACCATTCTTTTATCAGGTTGGCGCACCTTTCTGCTTCTTCTTTAATACCGGCTCTGCTGTTTGAGGACACCACAGCTGCCAGATCGTCAACGTAGGCCGTGGCAGGGAACCGCTATTCTTCAAGCACTCCCAGCAAATCATCAAAAACAAGTTTCCAAAGAGCCGGTCCAAGGTCTGATCCCTGCGGGCAACCTCTCTCGATGGATGACCCTGTTTCGTAAAAACTACCTCGCACCTTAACCTGCCTGCCTTGCAAATAATTTCTTACGAGGGCATATAAGTTGCTGGGTGCTTCGTACTTATGAAGCTGCTGGAGGACGCGAGGCCACCAGACGCTGTCAAAAGCGGAGGATATGTCAAAGAGCAGCAACATGACATATCGCTCCACTCTCAGTGCAAAATCTGCGCGTACCCTCATCACAGCATCAGCGGTTCCCTTTCCTTTTGTACAGCCATACTGTCGTGGGTGGCTTGCCTTTTCAAGAACCGGTCGTAGTCTGATTAGTATCAGATGCTCCAGAACCTTACTCATCACAGGGAGGAGGCAAATGGGTCTATAAGACTTGGGGAGCTGCTTATCCCTGTCTCCTCCCTTGTAGAGAAGTCTCAAGTCGGCGATCTTCCAGTTTTTCGGAAAGTATACTTTATCGAGGCAATCATTAAAGATTCCTAACAATTTCTCTTCGATGTAAGGAATACTATTCGCCGCATCTATATCATCGAGTCCTGGAGCACGACCGGTTTTCTGCTTATCCACGGCCATACGAAGATCATATACATCCCATGGTGGGCACATGTCCGTACCAGGCGGAACGCCGTGGTGCGTCTCACAAGTTTTTGTTCTTCATTTTCCTGGGACGGGTCATCCCTAGGGTACATAGCTTCGATAAAAATGTTGGCCGCCTCTTCAAGGGTGGTTGCCTGAACACCTTCATACCTAAGAGCTGCCAACGTCTGCGAAGGAGTAATTTTCCCCATTGCCACTCTATATGGAATGCCCCAAGGATTCTTCAACAATGAATTCGTCCCAGGACCTCCGTTTTTGTGAGCGCACCTGATTTCGATATTCCCTGGATTCAGACTTGTACACGTTACGTAGTGCAGTGCGCCTCTCGTCACACCTGCATCTCTGATACGAACGCCGGGCCTTGTAGAGGTCTCTCTTCAATGCAGTTAAGGCCGGCGTCCACCATGGGACTGGTCGAGCTGTAGCTGTTCGGCGTCGAAGGGACCTTTCAGCAGCGTCGCGGATGATATTTGTTATTCGAAACACTCTATAACCCAGATTGTTTGCTCCATCCGTCTCCGCCTCTTCCCATTCATCGTCAACTATAACTTCTTCTAGTTGAGATCTAAACATTTTCCAGTCACATTTTCGTGTAGTGTAGCCTTTATCGTTGCCGTGGAAACTTCCTGGTCCATCTACCAGGCCGATTGCTATAGCAGCGTGGTCGGAACTCGTCTCAGATCTGAGGGTCCAATCCGCGATGTATCTTGTAAGCATAGGTGTTGCGAAAGTGACATCAATCCAACTCTCCCCCATACCTCCAGAAAATGTAGGCATAGAAGAGGGTTCGTTGATCACAATTAGCTGATTTCTAGAAATGAAATCACCGATTTTTGCACCTCGTCTATCTGTACGGGTAGACCCCCAGACCGTGTTCCAGGAGTAGGTATCTGAGCACACAATGACATTTCTCATGTCTCCTATAATCGATTCCATGGCGGTAAAGTATTCATCGATGCTATGCCTTAAAGGCAGGTATGCCGATACAAGTGTGAAAGCAATGTTTCCCCATTTAATATAGCATGATGCATAATCCGCCATGGTGTGCTGCCTCAGATCCATCACGTCGAGGTTAGGATTATTTATCACTATGGCAGCCCTGGGCCTCCTCTCTCCACTGCTAAGGGCTATTACCCTCGACGTGAGGCCAAACCCCGTCACACTATTCCCACGGCATGTCGGTTCCTGTACCGCCAATATATCATAGCGCTTGGAGAGAGCTCGGAGCTCATCAGCTACAAGGCGACGGCGGCCCATGTTTAACTGAAAAATGTTTAATCTAGTGATAAAAGGTTCTCCTTACATTTTCCTGTGACTTCTTAATATGCACCGGGCAGTCCCGACTCCCTGCCTGGTGCCTAGCTTTGTTTCTTAATACACCCTCCCTCAAGCAGTTAACACAGGTTGGAGTGGACTTATTTATTTTCTCGGGACAATCCTTTGCAATGTGACCGATCGCCGAGCACCATCTGCAAACTATGCCTGCTTCTTGGCAAGTTGCTCTCGTATGTCCATATCCTTCATCCATAACTGATTATGATCAGTTACTTATGATCGAACGCGCGATCAGAGGAGGAATATGTCAATGCAGCCAACGTTATAGCAATGCTGATAACAAAAATCTTAACCCCAACTACGAGCCTCAACACGAATCGAAGTACATCGCCTAACTTGATGCGAATAACTTATACAGATGGGCAATGTCAAATCCCCTTCCTTACGGCAGTTTTGAATGGGTTGAAGATCCAAATGCTCTAAAATGGGAAAATATAAGAGAAGATGGTTCATTCGGCTACATTGTTGAAGCGGACATTGAGTACCCCGAAGAATTACATGATGTTCACAATGATTTTCCTATTCTTCCAGAAAATAGGGTCCCTCCGAAAGGTACCAATAAGAATTTATCAGCTCCTTTGTCTAAAAGGGAAAAATATGTCGTACACTTTGCCAACTTAAAACAAACGATGAATCTTGGTCTCCGATTAGTAACCGTAAATCGAGCGCTACGTTCAGGCAGTCCCGTTGGCTAAGTTCATATATTGAACTCAATACCCGAATGAGGCAGCAGTCAACTAACGATTTCAACAAGGATTCTTTTTCAAACTTATGAATAACGCCGTATTTGGAGGAACCGAATAAAAATCGAACTGGTTACTGACGATAAGAGATTACAAAAACTCATCGCCAAACCCATTTTTAAGGACAGGAGTGATATATAGGATGTGAGGATATAGTGAAACTTTAGTAGCTGTACATCTCGACTATGAACAGATCACAATGAACAAACCTATTTATGTTGGAATGGCCATTCTCGATCTGTCCAAAGTCAGGATGTATGACTTCCACTATAGGACAATGTTAACCAAGTACGGACCTAACAAACTAAAATTACTGTATACCGACACAGACAGTTTCATTTATGAAATAAAAACTGACGACTTTTACAGGGACCTGACCACTACGTTGGACGACCTTGACACATCCGATTATCCCGAAACCCACCCTTGCCATAGCAATAGAAACAAAAAAGTGTTGGGAAAATTCAAAGATGAAGCTAATGGCGAACCCATCTCTGAATTTGTGGGACCCGAGCCAAAATGTATGCTTTACGGGTTCGGGGACAAGAGATGAAAAGAGCAAAAGGGATAAAGATGGCAGCCGTTGAGAAAAAAACTGGGACGTCATCGTCTGAGTGGGTCGGGGCCTTGAGCAGTTGGTGGCACAATTAACCCTTTGTTTACATTTACAGTGGTGACACAATTTATTTTGACCCTTTGTTTACATTTTCATCTCCCTGTGACGTCATCCTCTGAGTGGGTCGGTCCATTGATACTTTTTTGTTTGTTTACATTTATACCCCCGCCGGGGGTGCGTTGACCCAGTGCACAACCCGGCCAGGGATGTGGCTGCAGGTGTGTGATTTAATTAGTTTACGACAGGTGCATAACGCAGCTGTTTCAATTCAGAATTCATTCAAGTTCATTCATAATTGTTGTTACGAAGCAATGATGTGTGTTTATAGGAATAAAGGTCAGTTCCAGCCCATACCGTCCTGGTGGTCTCACTCTTATATAGCCCGCTCGCAGTGGCGGGGAGATCCTGACGTCATGCCCAGTCAGCACTGTTTACATTCGAGCGATGCATCATCACCTTGAGCTAGTTGACCTTGAGGAGTTAAGATGACAAAGGGAGGAATCGAAACTTTAACTACAGAAGAATTGAGAGCTTTACCTCGATCATTACTTTTGTACTTTTTCGACTGTACATTAGACTACATCTGGGACAATTTACCTGAGGAGTGGCAAGAGGACGAGGAATTTATCCAGAAGCGAAGACTTTCTTACCTCAATGAATATATTAATTATTAATTGTACTATTATATCTGTAATTTATCCCATGTATTATTTCAAATAAAGTATGTAAAAAACAAAATAGTTTTATTTATTTATTTACCTTTATTCTCATTTTTACTTAGGGAAGACAACAATATTAGATAGATTTGATTTGATATTCTGTTTTTTCATTCTAGATATTCTATCATTGAATAGAAATAAAGTTACTTACTTAAATAACTTGAGGATATATTTATTAGTTGTTCCGTGCAAATATTTATATAATATGAGAATAATAATACTGTTATGGAGATGATTATTTTATTCAACGCAAAAAAAAAAAAACAGAAAGAAAAAAAAATAAAAAGCCTATAAGTTTGAAAGTAATGGCAAGATTTTCATGACTTTTCCTTCATTTTTTTTTGTAATAAATGGAGAGATTTTTCAATTTACATAATCCAATTAAATGGAGTTGGTCTGCGATCGCATTTTAACGGCAGCTTCACTAAAGGCTCTCTGTTTTAGATTGAAATTTTTCAGTTTTATAAGTGTTGGTTTGTGCTGAAACTGTGCATGCATGTTAGTGGTGCAGAACAGTTATTAGTGATTCAATTTAATCGTAAACATCTATCATTAAATATACTAACTATACTTTTTTTTTTGGAAAGAAGAAGGATTGTTACAGCAGTTGTGGAGGGGATAGACTTGCGCAGTGAACGTGAGTAACAATCAATAAGTATTATCAATATTAGTGCTCCATTGGAGCTCAAGATAAGAAGAGGTATTTGCGCCTCAATGCTTTATTTTACGTAAATAAGTAGCTAAATCCCAAGAAATTTTTGAATTACAATTTCCCAACATGGTTTGTACCAACGATGAAATAATGGCCGAAATAAGGAAAAATGCTGAAGAGACATCTAGTTTGAAAGCCAGTGTTGATAAAATGTTAAATTTACTGGAGGCTATCTCAATCCAACAAAAAGAACTTAATAATAAAGTTAATCAGCTAGAAGCTAAAAATGAGAGCATGCAAGCCGAAATTAATCATTTAAAGTAAGAAATGCGAAAAAATAATTTATTAATATTTAATGTCCCGGCTGATGAAAATGAAAATGTTATAGCAAAAGTTAAAGAAATATGTGCTTCGGTTAGTGTTACTTTACCTGCATACAGCATAAATGACTGAAAAAATTTAGTATAGGAAAAATACAAGAAAAACGGCCAATATTGTTAAAGCTTAATAGTTCTCTACTGAAAAAAGAAATATATGAAAAAAGAGATGACCGATCTCCTGAAGAACGGAAAGAAGCCCGAAGAATTTATGAATGCATTTCGTCTTTGAAATTAATAGATGCATCCGTAACATATAGAAATAATTTTTTTTTAAATTCGAGGATCTTTTTATAGATTGGATGAAGCTGAAGAGATGGCAGGAATAAGACAAGTAAATATACAGGAAGAAAAAGTAATTACTGATGACCAAGTCAAGAAGAAAAAAAGAAAGATTAATGAAGTAAAACAACAACTGGAACAGTTTCGATTTCGATCCAGAAGTAGCTCTACATCCGTTACCGAGAAGTAAGTTAAAAAATTCTTGCCACTCTGAATTCAGCCCCCAGAAGTTTCATGGACGTTATGTTAGGAATAATATAAACAGTGACATAAGCGCTTTATATTGGAATTTAGGAGGATGGAATATGTTATTTAAAATCGATTCCGAAGTGATTGACATTCTAAAACAAAGTGTTGTTTTGTGTTTTTCCGAAACTCACCTGCTCAAAGAACCAGCGACCCATTGGTTTGATGATTATGGCACTTTTTTTGAAAATGGAATTAAATATAAGGACAAAGGCCGTGCCACCGGTGGTCTGGTTACTCTTGTTAAGAAATCATTTTGTACAAAGGTAACTAATATTTATTCAAATGAATATTGTTTAATTTTACTAATTATTACAAATTCAATTCAAATGATTATTGGGAATATATATCTGAAACCAAGTCTTAGTACTGATCAATGTATAGGAATTCTAGAAAATATTTTCATGTATATAGTAGATTTAGTGAATTATGATTCAAAAATAATCCTTGGTGGTGACTGGAATGCTAGAATTTCAAATTTAAATCAATTAGACGACCAATTTTTTTCAGTCACAACATTAACCGGAAATAGAATATCTTTAGATACTGTTTGTAATGGACGAGGGTTAAATTTGGTGAATGCTATGGAAAATCATGGTATGATAGTTCTAAATGGTAGATCTTGCAGTGATAATCCGGGTCAATTTACAGATATCACCTATAATGGCGCTAGTGTGGTAGATATGGTATGGGCTTCTTTCGGTTTAATTGGCGAAGTATTGGATTTAAAAAAAATCCAAATTCCAGAATTTTCTAATCACCTTCCGATTGCTATAATCCTTTCACATACTTCAGTAGAACACAATAATAAACTAAAAAATACTTACAGAAATAGACATCGCTTAAACATTAATAAAACAAGCATAATTGGCTATCTTCATGCATTAACACCAAATACGAACATTTATTATAACTCTACAGATCCAAACGAGCTAAATGACAATTTAGTTAATGCACTGAAAAATGCCTCCCTGGAGTCCATGTTAGTTGAAGAAAAGAAAACTCTAGTTAACAACATGTTCGCTGTAAACAACAAGGCATGGTTTTCTAAAGAATGTAAAGAAGCAAACAGATTAGTGAAACAAAAATATAGATTGCTCCGGAAAAACTTTTCAGATGAAAAATTGGCCACTTTTATAGAAACTAAAAAGCAATATAAAACAATTACAAGAAATTCTAAGAAAAATTATTTTAAAGAAATAACCAGTGCCTTGAGTAATATAAAAGATGCGAAACTATTTTGGAGAACAGTGTGGCAATTTAGAAAGAGACCCAGAATAAACAACATTCCGGAAGAGCTTATGGAATCGTATTATTTAAATTTTTATAAGCCATGCGTAATTAACTCTGATATATTTGATAATACTGATCCTATTCTCAACAAAGACATTACGCTGACCGAACTCCAGGAGGTCATAAATAACAGTAAGAAAGGTAAAGCTCCGGGAACAGATGGGTTGTATAATGAGCAATATAAAATATTAACACCAGAATGGGAGCATTATTTACTTAATCTGTTCAACCGCGTTTTTAATGATAGAAATGTTCCAGATAAATGGGCTGAGGTAAATATGTTCCATTTGTACAAAGGAGGTGACCAAGAAAATCCAGAAAATTTCAGGGGAATTTCTTTAATGAACATTATAACTAAACTGTTCACTTCAATCATTTCTAAGAGAATCATGCTTTGGGCCGAAACTAACGACATCCTACCGGAAGAACAGAATGGGTTTAGGGCTGGAAGAGGATGTGTGGACGGTATATTTGTCCTCAGCTCGATTATAAGTATGAACCTACGTCTAAGAAGAAGTTCAGTGTTTGCCCTCTTCGTAGACTTTAAAAAGGCTTTTGACATGATTGACCATGTAAAACTATGGGCTAAACTACATAACCTTGGTCTCAATGCTAAAATAATAAACGTCATTAAAAGTTTGTATGACAAAGCGATTTTAATTTTACCTAATTTAAATATTAAAGTAACTAAGGGTGTACTTCAAGGAGATTCACTTAGCCACTTACTATTCGCAATTTATTTGGCGGATATTTTAAGATTCTTGCACCAAAGGGATGTTCAGGGTTTGAATATATTGGGATTTAATAGAGATGTAATAGGACTTTTATACGCAGATGATTTGGTCCTGCTTGGAAGGTCACAGTTGGAAATCAATAAAATGATAAACAGCCTTTCGGTTTATTGCTCATTAAAATCTTTGGAGATAAATGTAAACAAAACGAAGATAGTCCATTGCACTCGAGGAGGACGGCGCAAACAGTTGAATGAATTTGTATACCAAAACTGCAAAATTGAGGTCAAAAAGACCTACAGCTATTTAGGAGTTCCCTTTTCGTCATCATCAACCTTCTTATGTGCAGCCGAAGAATTCATCCGGAAAGCGAAACTAGCGTCAACACAAGTCAGGGACATATTAATAAAAAGCAAAAATAATCAAATTAAGACTGCATTAAAATTATATGAATCTTTAGTAGAATCTGTCCTACTTTATTCATCGGAAATATGGGCGCCAGTTTATATTGCTAAACTAGAAACAGTCAGTACCGGTTTTTTCAAATCAATTTATCAATGGCCAGCTAATACTCCACACCATTTTATTCGCCTTGAACTTGGTCTGCAACGACTTGAGAATAGAATATTAAAAAGAATGTTGAATTGGTGGACAAAAATGAAAGAAATGCCAGAAATCCGTTTGCCAAAAATATGCCTTCAAGGTTTGATGCATCTTCACAAAATTCATTACAACAAAAGACAACATAACTGGTATACACAACTTTTTGAAAAACTCTCAACAATAAATTCTACCGACATATTATCAATAACCAACTCAGAAACATTAGCAAAAGAGATGGAAAACATAATTATAAAAATTAACAATAACATTTCTGTAGACATTCAATCAGTTCTGAATTCCAGTTTCAACCCACAATTTAGAAACATGAGTGATTTAGGGAGAGGGGAGATGTACCTGACATACTATGTTTCAATATGGAAAAAGCGTATAATAAGCCAACTGAGGCTTGGCTGTCCACAGCATTTATCTTTAATATTTAAAGGCCGCAGGTACACCTTCTCTATTAATAATATTTGTTTGCAGTGTAACAGTTTACAGCCGGAAAACTTAAAACATCTACTCTTAGACTGCCCGACTTATAATAATTTGAGAAAAAAATATATATGTGATTACATAGATAAAAGTTTGGATGATTTTGAGAATTTAAATGGTTTGCTAATTATAAAGGACGTAGTCCATTTGAATAAACTCTATTACTATGTTACCTCATGCCTGTTAATAAGAAAATTTATAGATGAGTTACTTTTTGTATTTTATTTAGCATTTGTTATTAATTAGTTATTTATTCACATTATTATGATTTTTGGCGTAATTATTTTTTTTTTTTTTTTTTAATTGAGCTGATTGATGATCTATGTAAATTATGTATATAAATTATGTTATGTTAAGTAAATTGTTATTATTTTATGTATGAACGATGTTAAATGCCTTATATTTAGTTGTTTATTTGTTTAAGAGTATTAAGGGAATTAATGATAATAACATAGCTGCAAATATATATCTAATGATTTTATCGTCTCGGGGATTTTACTTAAAGTTCTTAAAATTTATATTGGCATTGTAGAACAATTTCTTTTGGTTAAAATTATAATATTCATATTATTGTTTGCATGTGCATATCCATATTATTATGAACATAATATGTTCATGTAGATAACTGTATTCATTGAATAAAAAGTTATTGGCTAAACTATAATATAACAAACATGATTGTGAGGTAAAAGACCAACTTCTATTTGTATAGGGAACTACCCTAAAAACAAATAAAATATATTATTATTATTATTATTATTATAATCCAATTAAATCGATAGTTTTTGGCATTGGAGGGGAAGGAAAATCTTCGAAATAATGATTCAAGTGCCAAAATTCACGAAATTCGATGAAAATTCAGCATATTTCGACATGAAATTGATAAAATCTTATAAAATGATGATAGATATATGAAATAAAAAGAAAAATATCGGAATGAAGAAGTACGAGAGTATTATTTGCTGTAAATTGGTTTTGTATGTATTAAAGGTTATCATGAAACGATGAAAATGCAGCAGATTTTATCCTAAAAGCAAACATTATAACAGAAATATGAAATAATAAGAAAAATACTGGAAAATGTATTAGAATTTGTACGAAAATTGTTTAAATCTAACAAAATGACAACACATAAACAAAATAAAAACGAAAAATATCGCTGCGAAGAAGTAAGATGTAAAGAAATTATACATTTGTTTGCTATTTGTACGAAATTTGTTAAAATCCTATAAAATTATATAAGAGATATGAAAACCAAAGAAAAAAAATATCGAATCGAAGAAGTTAGAATAAAAGAAGATATATAGTTATTTCTTATACCTAGTTGCTAAATTTATATAAAAGTAGTAAAAATGTAGAAAATGCATTAGAATTGGGACGAAAATAGTTAAAATCTAGCAAAATGACAGGACAAATACGAAATCAAAAGAAAAATATCGGTACCAAGAAGTAAGACATAAAGAAATTATATGTTTATTTGTTATAAAAATGCAGAAGATGCATAATAATTTGTAAGAAAATTGTTAAAATCTCATACAATTATAACAAAAGTATGAAATCCAAAGAAACATGCCGGAATGAAGAAGCATGAATTAAAGAAATTTGTTAAAATCTTATAAAATAATATGAAACCTTTAATTAAGATATGAATTTTTATAAAAATACCGTATTGGAGAAGTAAGGAAGAAAGAAATTATATATGGTTATTCCTTGTAAGCGTTGTTAATTTTTTTTATATAAAAATGTAAAAATGAAGAGAATATAAAGAATTTGTTAAATTCTTATAAAATTCTATAAAAAAAAGATGAAATTCAAAAGAATAATATCAGAACGAAGAAGTAAGAAATATGTTGATACTTTACAAATCACATCAGTTTATAACGTATAAGTTATAAGTTCAGTTTATAACGTTGGTAGTAGCTTATCCCAATCCGTATTTCGGTCAGATTCAACCACAGCCCTTGCTTGGATTCATAGGAAAGCAAGAGGAAGACCAAGACTGTCAGAAGATGGATGAGTGTGTGGTAACAAGAAGCGGAAGAAAAAACTCAGTACCCGAGAGGTTGATATTATAAACTTGTTTTACTGTTTTATCTCTCCAGTGAACTTTTTATGTATTGTCCAATACGTAATTAAATTATAACTGCGTTATAATTTAGGTGGGAGGATGTTGAGAACAATGTAGTTAATCGAACATTGGAGAAATCGATAACTTGTATAAATTGTATTTATTTCATGTGTTAAGATAGTTAAAAATATTTCAGTTGAAAACTATATTCTGTAGAATAAAGAGCTACATCGTTTTGTCGATCAATTCTTTCATTTCTCACCCAACAGACGGATTATTTTAGAGCTAACACCAAAGTTATTTAATTTAAGCCATAGTTTTTCATGAGATATTGAATCAAACGCTCTCTTGAAGTCGATGAAGGCTACATAAACTGAGCGTTTGCTAAGCCGTAATTGTAATTGGATCACTGCTGTGAGGACAAAAATGTTATCCAAGCACCCTCTTCCTTTTCGGAAGCCTGCTTGGTTTTCTAGTAATATTTTAACCTCTTCTTCCCATATTAGAAAACGGTTCAGTAATATCTGGGTGAAGATCTTAAGTAGGCAATTTGCTAGAGCTATATCACGACAGTTTTAAGGATCTGACTTGTCGCCTTTTTTGTAAAGCATAATCATATTTAATTCTGTCCAGGTGTATGGGATTATTTCAGAAGAAATTATTTTATTAAAAAGGTTTCTATATATTGTAACCAGTTGTAAGGAAGGTGCTTATAGAAATCAAACGATATCCCGTCTGGTCCAGGAGCCGAGCCAGATTTTGAGTTTTTGATGCTATTTAGTATTTCTTCCTGACTTATAGGGGAATCCGGCAATGGGTGAGTGACACCGAAAAAATAGATATCAGATGGGATTTTTGTGCCGTTTAGTTCTTGAAAAAAAGTTTCCCAGGTCTCTATCGAGATATGATTGTACGATTTAGATTTAGGGCGGAATTTGTTTATGGAATTCCAGAATGATTTTGAATCCTTCATGTCTTCAAATGTTTCCGTTATTTTACGATAGAAAAGTTTTTTTTTAGTTTCAATCAGTTTTTGTATATGCTTTTTATCGATATCTACTTTACTAGTGCACTTTCATTAAACCTAGATTTTTTGCATCCTTTTAAATGTTTTTTGACATTCTTTTTTAGGTTTAAACATTCCAAATAAACCATTGTTTATTATTCTGCTGGGTGTTATTATTGTGGCAGTGTAGGTTGTTTTGCATTCCAGTACTGATAGCAGCTTCGGTTATGGTCTTAATCAAATTTTCACTCATTTGATTTACAGAGTATTCTTATGTTTTTATATTTATGTTTTTAGATGTCTCGATTTTTTGGGTAAATTGTGGTGCCCTGTTCGGGTCCCATTTAATGATTGTCTTAAATGTTGGTAACCCTTTTTTAGTAGCTGGAGTTAAATGTGAATTATTGTGCTCTATGTATAGCGATAACAAGAGGGGGAAATGATCAGAGTTGATTACATTGGTTAAAGTAGTGAGGTCTTTTATTATGGATAAATTTTGTACTGAAAACCAGATTAAGTCGGATATACTATTACATCGGATATACAGATATTAAGTCGGAAGTTAGGTATGTATAACACGCTGGGGAATCACTTTTGGTTCTACCGTAAATAATGATAAATCCATTATTGTCTATAAATTCTTTAAGAATTTTGCCTATTTAACTACTAATTTCATCAAGAGATCTGTGAATCGGACTTAGGTTAAAGAACTTAATGTCATTTAAAATTTGATTGTCAATTCCTATCCAACAGTTTGCATCACCCCCTATTATTATAGCATTATCTTTGGTTAAAGTAAATTTTTTCACACTATTTTCTAAATTATCTAGTGTAGAGTACAAATCTGTTGATGGATTAAAGTACAAAAATATCAAAGTGATTATTTCCTCTGAACAATTAATATTAATAATTATCCATTTAAAAGAAATCTCTAAAACTGTTATGTTAAATGGGTTAGTATTGTTGGTTAAAATTAAGAGCCCACCTGCAGCTCTTCCTCGAGAGGCAGTTCTTAAGGTTGGCGAGAAGGCAGCTATGGTGAAGTCATCCGAAGGTGGGTGAATGGGTTTCGAAGTCAGCCAGGTTTCTGAGCAGCATACTATGTGGTGTTTCTTGAAAGATTTCATCAACGAGGTTGTTGTAAGCATGGAAGTTCCACAATATTATGTTTAGCTGTGTTGTGGAAGTTTGTTTACAAGCGGCTGATGCTCTCACAGTAATCTGGTGTTTACTAACGGGGACCAGGGCCTGCCCGACTGTTTCTTCAATCGGTTTAATTTCGGTCGTAGTTTTAGTTGTGTTTGCAGCAGCATGTTGATGAATTCTCTTTCTTTTTTTTTTCCCCACCACAACTTCACTTATGACATAGGAATTTCTTTGAAAACATAATAATAAATTATTTTAAATAATTTATTTTTGGAGAGAAAAGATTTGGCTCCGCCGGGAATCGAACCCGGGTCTTCCGCGTGACTTGCGCTGTATGCTAACCATTGCATCACAGAACTCGCTTCCAAACGGTGCCAAATCCTTCCTCTTCACTGTGTAACGAAAAATAAATAAACAAAAAAAAATTTTTTTTTATTCAATAAAACTCATTAAGTAATAATCGAAGAGGGCTTAATATATTTTTGTATATAATTAAAATATGTGTTGTTTTAAAAGCTTTGTATTAGTTTTTTATTGATATAATATTTTTTTATTTAGCTATAAAAATAATTATGTTTTATTTTAAAAGAAGAGACGGGACCGAAGTAATTAATTGAAAAACAGCTGTTATTAAGGCATTTGTTTTTTTTTAACAAACAACGAAGAAAAAATACAGCAGATGTTCGCTAGCGTTCCACGAGTGATGATAAAATGAGACTGTTTTAGTGATTAACGTAGTTGTGGTCTATACCGCTAAATATCAGAGAATTGAAGAATAGTGGCGCTCACGGAAGAGATTCCGGTGACGAGAATCGCCAAGCCGAGTGGCTACTGGCAACGAAGCTACGAGAAGACAGGCGAGTTAAGAGAACAGACTGGAGATATTTTTCTTTTAATTTCTTTGTTAAACCTTGCTTTTTTTTTATTGTATAGTTGTTATAAGTTTAAATTGTTTCTAGTTGTGTGAATAGAGTTAGATTTTGATCAGGCCTGACTACAGAAATTGTGAGTAAATTTTATTTTTAATATCGTAGTGTTAATTAAAAGTTTTTTTTATTTGAGTTTAATTTGTTTTGTTCAATTTCCTTTTAACTTACCATTAAGTAGTTCATAAGTGTAAATTGCAAATTGTATTTTATGTACAGCCCTCTCCGAGATTTTAAGGTAATCTTCACTTTTTAAATTTAAATTATTTTTTTTTATTCAGATTGCTTTAGGTTTTCGCTATTTCCTTAAAATAAATAGCGTGGCGCCCCTTAATTTATTTCAATTTTTTTTAATCACTAGTCATTTAAGAACCCGCCCGTCTCCACTGAGCTACCACCTTTTTTGTTACGATTGTTTTATTTATTTATAACCAATTAATATTTTTTTTTAACGTAACAACTGGGAGAGGTCCCACGATCTCGCAAGTTTTGCGAGTAATTAACGGGAGATGGACAATTTTTGTCCAATTTTGGGCATCTCTTGATGTTCGTCAATATTTAAATTATTTTATATTAATTTAATGATTATTGAGGGTAACCACCTTGTTTTTAAATTATTTTAAAAAAAATATTTTTGAATAGAAAAGATTTGGCTCCGCCGGGAATCGAACCCAGGTCTCCCGCGTGAGATGCGCGGTATGCTAACCATTGCACCACGGAGCTCGCTTCCAAACGAGATTTCGTGGGAGAGGTGTCAGTGAAGAGGAAGGATTTCGCACCGTTTGGAAGCGAGCTCCGTGGTGCAATGGTTAGCATACCGCGCATGTCACGCGGAAGACCCGGGTTTGATTCCTGCGCAGCTTACCCACAATAATGATTAAATTAATAATAATAAATTATTTTATGGAAAAGAAATAATACAATATGTCACACTCTAGGGCATTTAGTATTAGTGATATAAGAATACATTCATACAAAACAACTAAAGAATAACCAAATATGGAAATACAAAAGGAGAAAATAAAAAAAAGAAAAATAATTAAAAAAGAAAAAGAAAATACAAAAGAAAACACATTCACACAAATGTACAATATTTACTTTCAGCCAAGGGATCTCCGAGTCGAGCCCTACCACCCACTTGTGGGAGGAAAGGCGGTCTGTATGAGATCCCAGCAATTCTCGTTCTGCCGCATCACCGGTATTTAAGAGCCGGTGGAGACAGGGCGGGAGCACTTGCGCTACATTCGCTCAGGGCTTAAGTGGAGAAGCTGTCATTGCCAGGACTCCATAAATCTATTTACAAAAGGTCTCGAGGCCACTGCCGTTTCAACCGTCGAGGAGGATTATAGTGGTGGTTTGAGTTGGAGGGGGATTGCGCTAGGGGATAGGGATGGTGGCTAAGGTTCTGATGGAACTTTGAGAATTTGGTTGGGATCACGTCGAGGACAAAGAGAATGTTTAGGTCATGATCTAGGGTTTTGTTTGAAACGTACTAGGGAGCATTAACTATGGTACGAAGGACTTTAGACTCAAAGGATTGGATACGTTTGATGGTCGAAATTTTTGCTGTTCCCCACAGTTCAAGTCCGTAAGTCCAGATGGGTTTCAGCACGGTTTTGTAAATTAATAGTTTGTTGTTGGTTGATAGATGGGAAGTCCTGCTAAGTAAACAATATAGTTGACTGAACTTTCTGTTAAATTCTTGTCTTTTAAGTCTGGTATGTGGGTTCCAGGTGAGTCTTTTGTCCAGGATGAAACCCAGGTATCGCACTGTGTCAGCTTTGGGTAAAGGGATATTGTTAAATAGGACCGGTGGACAGGAGCTGCGGCGGGTAGTGAAAATGAATTTTTACCTTGTCAATTCGTGACTTTTAATTTCTTGAATTCTTCTTATAGCGTAGCTCCCCGGGTCACTTTAGATGCACGAATATGAATTACACTACTAATACTATGTTTTTGAGCACTTTTAACACAAATTAGCGGTTGTGAACCACTGTACTTTTATCATTTTTACACAGCTAACGTCACTGGTAATACACAGGTTAACTGCGGCGGCCATAATCTTTCACAACGGAAGATTATAAAATGATAGATAGATAGATTCGTAACAGAATTCAAGCCCATCGCGATCCCCCAGTTTTACAAAAGTTAAATTTGAACAAAAAAATGAATTATATTTGATTCCAAAAAAGACCACCTTCTCTGGCCCTCTCGTGATTAGATTCTCTAAAATCTGAAACCCAAAAAACCCTAAAATTGGTAAAATAATTCCCTAATTTTTAAAGTCGCCCTCCATAACTATGGTAAAGTTTTAAAAAGTAGAAAATATTATATTGAATAAGATAACATAAAAAATTTGTTCCTGTAATCTTACTTTTTAGTCCATAGATTCATCACAAAATTCAAGCCCATCGCGATATTCCAGTTTTACAAAAGTTAAATTTGAACAAAAAAATGAATTATATTTGATTCCAAAAAAGACCACCTTCTCTGGCCCTCTCGTAATTAGATTCTTTAAAAGCTGGGACCCAAAAAACCCTAAAATTGGTTTTAGTTAAAGCCGCCCTCCATAACTAAAGTTTCAAAAAGTACAAAATATCGAATTGAATAAAATAAAAAATTTGGTCCTGTAACCTTACTTTTTATTCCATAGATTCGTCACAGAATTCAAACCCATTGCGATCCCCCAGTTTTCAACTTCTTCCCACTTATGAAGAGGTGATCATAGACCAGGCTGGTGCGTACACCACTGATTGAGGCTGTAACCGATTTCTTTAACTGCAGTAAGTAAGGAAAAGGTTAACTATTTTATGCCATTGTGTCCAACTAAGGTGTTTCAAATATAATGATAATTTTATGTTAGGTAAATATACCTCATTTCCAAGAGATTTTTTTTCAATTTAGTTGAATATAGGCAGGTATTTTGTTGTCTTAATTGTTCAGAGATTTTATTTTGTTATAGCACCTACTAAAAAAAGACATGTTATAATAAATGTAACAATATTTTTTTGACATGTACGTCTACAAAAGGAAGCATCACTGAATTAGGAAAGTTACCGTTAATTGTTCAACATACTTAGTATAAATTGGCTTGCTGCTAGAACTACTATCCATTTAAGAGTACCATAATCTAAAAATTTAAATAAATGTTGATTTTTATTGTATATTGCATATTTAATGATAAACTAAAGGTCGGCTCAAATGCATAGTAGTGGTCACAGAAATCACCGGTCAGATGGAAAAAGTTGTAGCTATCCATTTTTATAATGAACATGCGCCTGACACCATTCATGGATATGCCGTGGCAATGAAAAATGGATTATACTATAAGGAAGTGCAGAATTTAACAGCCGCCAGTCCTATAAACATAGAAGTATGTTAAAAACACATTTACGTCATTACATAACTCAGTAAAAGAAATTTAATTTTTTGTTGGATTACTTACTTCATACCCCCCCACCCCCTACCACCCTAGCATTATTTTCATAAACCGGACATCTTAGAGTGTCAATACATAATTGAAGGTGTTTGTTTGATTTTTAAAGTTAAGAAAATTGTATTAGAATAAAAAACAAAATAATAAAGAAAAACATATGTTAAAATTGTAAATAATTCAGTTTAAAATAAAGGCTTGTTGAAGACGGTCACAAAGGTTATTTTTTTCTTATTTGCTCTAATTAACCAGAGGTAGAGCGAACATTGGTCAAACCGGGCCGGATGATGAGCGAGAAAGAAAACGAAAACGTGCGTCAGTTGAGGAGCAGGAAAATCCCGCTTTCAGATCCCAGGGTAAGGGAAGAAGATGCCAGCCATGGACCGCCTAGTGTGGTAAGTCGATGTAGCATAGAGAGAGGCTCAGCTCCATCAGGGACCGGACCACGGCGAGGGGAGCACGGCGTGGGTACTTCAGCCCCTTCGGTAAGAGACGAGGAAAGGCAGGGCAAAACTTCTCGAACGCACGGAAGTACAAATTCTCATAGGTCAGAAGATATTGAATGAGTCATCGAAGCGATGGAAGCTGATATAAGATATCAACAGCAGCTAAGAGAGTTGGAGCGCCAGGCAGAACAGAGGGAGTTGGAGCGAAGAAAAGAGGAACTGTGGCAGCTACACGAGCTTCAGAAGCTTCGAAGAGACCTGAAACGAGGTAGTCAGTCTGGTAAGTCTGTGGTAAGCTCATCATCTCATTGCTATATTAGCAGAGCTAATTCAACCTATCATAGAACCGCATCATGGGTCGAAAATCATAATAAATGTTTGGGGGATAATTCTAAAAATAAATTTAGTATTTCAAAAGATCAGTCAAAAATTAATTCTTCTGTTATTTCAAGGGCGGTTTAAAATGTTGAAAATAATTTATCATATGGTAGTATGTGTCAAGATCAATGTCATAACCTTCCCATTCATAGCGAAATTAAAAATAATATTACACCAGCTGGTTGGGATGCCTATTTTGCTCGAAAAGCAGCAAGTAAATCGCTACCTTATTTTAATGGTGATCCCGCCGAATGGTTAAATTTTATTTCAGCGTAAAAGAGAACTTTAGCAAGTTTTAATTATACTGACGAGGAAAATGTAACGAGATTAGGAAAAGCTTTGACGGGTAAAGCTAGAGAGTCGGTTAAATCTTTGCTGGCAGTGCCTAATGCATCAAGCGAAATTATTAGAATGCTTGAGTTACAATTCGGCAGGCCTGTAGTAATAGTTAACAGCCTCATTGAAAAGGTTCACAAATTTCCTAAATTAACGGATGAAAATACACAAGGCATTATCGATTTTTGCGTTAAAGTAAATAACCTAGTTGTTGCTATCGAATGTCTTGAATATGATATGTATCTTTCAAATCCTCAGTTAGTTCAGGAAATAGTAGACAAATTGAGTACGGGACTCAAACTACAATGGGGAGAATACGTCGGTCTCGGGGGGTGTAGCATATTTACGTGATATTAATAAATGGCTATACAGCAAAGCTTTAGGTGCTGCCCACGTTACAACATCTGTTAGTGTAAATATTTTAGAAATAATAAGGTTAGTGATAAGCGTCAGGTTCATGTTGTGAACGAGGTTAAAGGTAACTTAGCAACGGTGTGTTACTGTAAAAGTAACCATCTTATCAAAACCTGTCCAAAAATTAAATCTATGTCCGTTAGCGATCGGACATAGATTTGGCTTGGGTTAAGGAAAATAATTTGTGTTTTTTTTTTGCTTTAAAAAGCATAGGGTCTCCAAATGCAAATTCCGTAGAAAGTGTGATGTATATGGGTGTGTAGAATATCACCACAAGTTATTACACTTAGGTAAAACCGCGAGAATTAATACAATATTAGAAAATGAAGCGGATATTGTCGCACATAGCTCGAATAAAATATCTAAGGTTCCGCTGAAAATTTTTCCGGCTTACGTAAGAGGACCTAACGGTGAGGTAAAGGTTTCAGCCCTCTTAGATGAAGGGGCCGACTTCAGCTTGATTGATAGGGATTTGGCTTTAGGTTTGGGTCTAAAAGGTGTAAGGGCACCACTGTGCATCTAATGGATTCGAGATGATGTTCGTAGGGACGAAAATTCGGAAATACTTACTCTTTCGGTGCGTGGTGTAGGCTTAAAGAGTAGAAAGTATGAATTGAATGGAGTACGTACGGTTGGCGGGCTTTCCTTACCAAGGCAATCGGTTAGTAGGGAGGAGCTATCAATCATAAGGCCGAATGTAAAAAATATTCCACCACACGATAACGAAGATGCTCCCAAGTTATTGATCGGGCAGGATAATTGGTCGATCTTGGAACCTTTGCGGGTCGTAAAACAGTCGTGGAACGGATTAGCTCTAAGTAAAACCAGGCTAGGTTGGGTGTTACATGGCCGAAAAGGAATATCTAAATTATCCGAAATAGTACGTCCATTACACATATGCCAAGTAGAGATTTCGGACGAATCTTTACATCGTATAGTTAAAGAACATTTTTCATTAGATTTTTTGGAAAATTCTAATCGGGAAAATTCTTTATCAGCCGCTGAAAAGCGAGCCATAAATATTTTAGACAAAACCGTGAACTTCAATGACGGCCGTTGGGAAGTAGGGTAATTGTGGAAAACTGACAATACACAATTAGTAGATAGTCGACAAACTGCCCTGAGTAGACTTTATTGTGTAGAAAAGAAAATGGATAGAGATGCTGATTTCGCTGAGCAATATAATGAAAAAATAAAACAATATATTAATAAAGGTCACGCTCGCAAATTATCAAGTTGTGAATTGGAAATACGGTCGGATAAAATTTGGTACTTGCCACATTTAGCTGTTTTCAACCCTAACAAACCCGGGAAAATCAGAGTAGTTTTTGATGCGTCGGTTAAAACTCATGGGATTAGTTTAAATAGCCAATTGCTCAAGGGTCCTGATCTCTATAATTCGATCCCGGAAATTCTACTGCGATTTAGAAAAGGCAAAATTGGGTTTGGGGGGATGGGGGGATATCGGAGAAATGTTTCTCCAAATAACAAATCGAGAGGAAGACCAGCCGGCTCAACGATTTCTCTGGAGGGGGGAAGATAGAAATAAACCTCCCGACGAATTCGTAATGCGGGTCATGCTATTTGGCGTCATTTGCTCACCTTTTCAAGCGCAAGAAATTAAAAATAGGAACGCCTCTCGATTTATTGATTCCCATCCAAAAGCCGTACATGCCATTCATAATGATCACTATATGGACGATTGCTTAGGGTCAGCAGAAGCTGAGGCAATCGATATAATTAATGATATTATAATGATTCATCGTAGCGGTGGTTTTGAAGTGGTCAACTGGGTTTCCAACGCTCCTAGAGCCTTACAGGAAATTCATTCAAATTTAGTGAATGCCATAGATAACCTTTTCGATTCTAATCATACCGAAAAAGTAATAGGACTTCGTTGGAACCCTTCCAAAGATGTTTTTGTATTCAAATTTAATAGTCATACAGTCGCAGAAGAAATTCTAACCTGTCGTAGAGCGCCTACAAAGCGGGAATTTTTAAACATTGTCATGACAATCTTTGACCCCTTAGGATTTCTCGGTTGGTTAGTTATCACCGCGAAAATTATCTTGCGAGAGAGAGATTATATTTGGCGAGCAAAGACAGGGTGGGATGAAAGGCTGGATGACACTCTTTGCGCTAGGTGGGATAATTGGCTAAAAAGCCTTTTACAGATTCATAATATAGAGATCCCAAGGTGCTACACACCACTGATTCCTCAGGCATCCTTAGAATTGCACATTTTTTGTGATGCTAGTGACAGGGCTTACGCGGCGATTGCTTATATTAGGGTAGTAGCGGATAACCAAGTAGTAGTTTCATTTGTAACTGCAAAAGCTCGTGTAGCCCCACTAAAACAAATATCAGTCCCACGATTGGAACTTCAGGCAGCGGTCTTGGGCTGCCGCTTACTAAAATTTATTCGTAAAAGTTCTCTTTTATTTCATAAAATTTATTTTTGGGGCGATTCGAAAACAGTTGTAAACTGGATTAGACACAGTGAGGCTAGGTATCGTATGTACGTAGCCCACAGATTAAGTGAAATAATAGAAAATTCGGAGGTCAGTCAGTAGAGTAAAATGTCATCCCGTTGGCTTGAGGGGCCCAAATTCTTATGGTTTGGTGAGGAAAAATGGCCTAAGAGTAGGGATGATAGCTCTGATAATATAAAAATAGAGATATTGGAGCAGATTAATTTAGTTACTATGTGTCAAAATGAATCCAGTGCTGGCCTACCAAATATTCAGAGATTTTCGAAATTCTTGAGGCTCGTGCGTACCACGGCATGGCTAATTCGATTCATAAGTAATTGTAAAAGCGTTAGGGAACACAGAAGAGAAGCAGCCCTATCTGTGGAGGTATTGCATGAAGCCGAAGAAATGTGTTGGCATCAAGTCCAGAAAGAACATTACAAACAGGAAATATCAGACCTCAAGAAAGGAAATCCAGTTAGTAGAAGCAGCACATTGTACAGACTTTCGCCGTTCCTGGACGCCAGAGGTGTGCTGCGTGTAAAAGGACGCATTGACAGGGTGACCGAAGTTCAAAATGACACCAAACGGCCAGTAATTCTTGATCCACGAAGCAGATTTACTTTACTTCTGGTCGATTTTTATCACGAACTAGCAAGAAACCAAGGTCAAGAATTTGTGGCTAATGAACTCCGACAAAAATACTGGATCATGGGACTACGACGAGCTGTTCGAAGCTCGTGGCAATTTGTGCTAGGGAAAGAGAGAAACCATCCGAACAGCCGATGGCACCTTTACCTTAAGACCGACTCGATCATCACTCAAGACCCTTCACAAATGTCGGTCTCGATTACTTCGGACCCCTGTACGTGACAGTGAAGCGTACCAATGAGAAAAGGTATGGTGCAATATTTTCCTGTTTGACAACAAGAGCAGTGCATCTTGAACTAGTCAACGATTTGACCACTGACTGCACGCTGCTCGCTATAAGAAGAATGGCTAGTAGAAGAGGTTGCCCGGCACGTTTATGGTCGGACAACGGAACAAATTTCCGTGGAGCAGATAGGGTGATCAAGGAATGTTTAAGCAAACTCGATCAAAATAAGATAGAAAACGGACTATCAGCTAGGAACATTCAGTGGAATTTTCTTCCACCAGGTGCACCTCATATGAGAGGAAGCTGGGAACGTCTTATTAGGTCAGTGAAGAGAGCACTTCTAGTCACTCTCAAGTCAACGGCGCACAGTGGTCAATAATTGCTTTTTGGCGGACATAAATCTGCCATTTCCACAATTTTACAGATAAATTGATAGGATCTTTTTTATTAGCTTCTTAATAAAATTCAAAAACCAAGGAAACAATTTCCGTTAAGATTGCTTCGGTCTAAGTGTCCTTTTTGCTTACCCAAAACCAGGTTTCTTGAGTGTTAATAGATAGTTATCGTTAGTATGCAAAAAAACATGGAAGAACTCAATATTTTTCAGAATTTTCTTTTTTATTTTTTTAGTCTGAGAGTGGGCTTAAATACCACCGAGTATCCAAAAGAAAATTCAAATTGCATAGAAGTTATGGATATTTTAAAAACAACTAAAAATTCAACATTGAACTCGATTTTCTCCTTTTAGAAATAAGATTTCAATATACCGATTTCACTGAAAGTTTACATTCAACGGCTAGTATATTACGTATGAGCAACATGAATTTGGTTCGCTTTTTATGGTACAAAGCAATTTATATACTACTTTATTTCAATAAAAACCGTTTTTCTCGGTTTCAAAGTGGTGCTCCCCGGAGTTATCACTGGGGTAATTTCTAGTCTTACTTGTACTACGACACATAAAAAGATCAGTTAAATTCACTTGCGCCTTTTTTAGAAAAGTATGTTTTGTATATGTTTACAGAAAAATTGGCAATGTTTGGCCCTGTAATCTGCTCTAAATGGTACAGGTACATTTACAAGCTCCTTCTAATCTATAACATAAAACGACAACACCTGTAAATAAGGTTTTCACTTATAAATGTATATTGCGGTATAAAATTTTCAGTTAATCCGTCAAATCAATTTACACTCGTTAAAATATTTGGACTATACTTTAGGGTGGACTTTGCCATTTTTCTCGCAACAAAACAAGAAGGACTGAATTAGACTTGTAGTGCTATAGATTGTCTAGAGAAAACATAACTTTATCTTAAGTAAGGCAGACAAAGCCGATTAGCAACACAAGAGCAGAGTCATACTGATTCTTTCCTTATTCCTTTACCCTCCACTACAAAAATGCCTGAATAACTGTAGGTAGAAAATTATTATTTCTAGATAATAAGTGTTTCTAGATAATAAGAGTAAAAGTCATAAAATCTTACCCTTACGAGTGTAAATTGATATGACAAATTAAGTGAGAATAAATCGGTTGGTTTTTCTTTTTAAAAAAAAGTCTATATTTATTCGTTTTAAGTTTAATGAAGAGCAAATATGTATGTGATTTCAGCTATACAGTAGTTTTTTCATCTCAATTAATCAACTGAAAAAGAGAAACAAAATTCTGTTTACTTGTGAAACCACTTAATCGATAACAGGTACCTACTCAAGGTTTTCAATAAGGCTATTCAAAATTTTATACCGCAGTATACATTTATAAGGGAAAACCTTATGTATAGATGTTATCGTTTTATGTTATAGATTAGAAGGAGCTTGTAAATGTACCTGTACCATTTACAGCAGATTACAGGGCCAAACATTGCCAATTTTTCTGTAAACATATACAAAACATACTTTTCTAAAAAAGGCGCAAGTGAATTTAACTGATCTTTTTGTGTGGTCGTAGTACAAGTAAGACTAGAAATTACCCCAGTGATAACGCCGGGGAGCACCCCTTTGAAACCGAGAAAAACGGTTTTTATTGAAAAAAAGTAGTATATAAATTGCTTTTGTACCATAAAAAGCGAACCAAATTCATGTTGCTCATACGTAATATACTAGCCGTTGAATGTAAATTTTCTGTGAAATCGGTATATTGATATCTTATTTCTAAAAGGAGAAAATCGAGTTTAATGTTGAATTTTTAGTTGTTTTTGAAATATCCATAACTTCTATGCAATTTGAATTTTCTTTTGGATACTCGTTGGTATGAAAGCCCACCCTCAGACTAAAAAAATAAAAAATAAAATTCTGAAAAATATTGAGTTCTTCCATGTTTTCTTGCATACTAAGGATAATTATCTATTAACACTTAAGAAACCTGGTTTTGGGTAAGCGAAAAGGACACTTATACCGAAGCAATCTTAACGGGAATTGTTTCCTTGGTTTTTGAATTTTATTAAAAAGGTAATAAAAAAGATCCTATCAATTTATCTGTAAAATTGTGGAAATGGCAGATTTATGTCCGCCAAAAAGCAATTATTGACCATTGTGCGGCGCCTAGAGAAGACGTTATTGCCACGCTGCTTTCTGAGGCTGAGAATTTAGTAAACAGCCGTCCTTTGACGGTAGTTTCCGACGATCCAAATGATAAAGAGGCCCTGACACCGAATAGCTTTCTGATTGGCAGGAGTAGGGGGATTTCACCATGGACGAGACTCGACGACACGCTCAACCTTCGGAAATATGGCAGTTTGCCCAACATCTTTCCGATATGTTCTGGCGTCGATGGCTCAGGGAATATCTGCCTGGACTTGTGAAGCGAACAAGGTGGTTCGGGCGAGGATCATCAATTGAAGTCGGCCAGATCGTTTTTTTTTCAAAGGGTTTTTGTTAACAACCCCAATATTTACAAACAGTAATATCACCAAAAATAAACCTTCCGGAACACTTTACAATAAGCCTCCGAAAACACAACAAGTTTCAGAAGCTATATTCTCAATAATAAATACAATAATATCCAACAAAAATTTTTCAACAACCGAAGACGAAATTAGAAATATGATTAGAGATAGAAGCGAAAGACTTCAAATATAATCGCAATCAAATTAATTTTAACTAAATTAAAAATTTCAACATATACTAAAAATTATAATTTTTAATGATTAATGAAAAGCAATTTAATATAATAAAATAATAAATTTAAAATAAAATTTTAATTCTATGACTAATTCAGAATCTTTCATGACCGAAACAATAAAATTAATGCAATGGAGTGCTAGATCAGCTATTTCCAACAAATAACTTAGAATCATTTCTTTTCACGGAGAAAATAGACATCGCCTTAATCTCAGAGACCTGGTTTAGACCCAATAGATACGTAAACATCCCTGGTAGTTAGGGAGGATAGACCAGATGGATACGGAGGAGTCGCAATCATAATTAAATCGAAATTCTATTTCAATCAAATCTTAAATTTACATAAAATAAAAAATATAGAAATTGTAGCGATCCAAATAATAATAGATAAGAAACACAAGCTTAACCTAGTATCCTTATACGTTCCGCCCAAATACTCGATAACCAAATCCGATTGGGAAAATTTGATAAGCAGTTTTGAAAGTCCTTTAATCGTAGGTGGATATGTGAACGCCCATCATTATCAATGGGGGTGTGAAAATTGTGATAGTAAAGACAACAATCTAGTTTCTGCAATAGAAAATTCAAATTTGATTTGCTTAAACAACGGCTCGCCTACCTTAGTAAATAACATTCGTCAATAAAAAAATATTTGTTTGGACGTCACTTTTTGTACGATTAATATAGCTGATACAATCGAATGGAAAGTATATGATGAGTCCTTAGGATCAAATCACTTACCTATAGTTATGAACATTTCCTATCAAATCAATAACCCCTATACAACTCCGATTCTGCATTCGACTAGAAAATGGATAATTAAGTCAGCAAACTGGGATGAATTTGAAGCTACCGCCAATTCTAACTGTTCTACCCTACCAGATATACCAACCTATTTAGAGTTTATTGATTATCTTAACGAAATAAGCAAACAAACAATTCCCCAATACAAAAAGGTCTATAAAGATAAATTTAGTAAACATTGGTTGGATAAGGAATCTTCTTATTTCCTAAAAAACAGAAAAAAATGCTTTCAGAACGTACAAAAAATCCCCTTCCACCAGCAACCTCATAAATTATCAAAAGGCAGATGCTCAGTTTAAAAATATCACCCATAAAAAACAAAGACAATCATGGCAATCATTTTGATCGTCGATAAATAAAAATACCCCTATTAGAGATATATGGCATTAGTTATCTTGACTTAACAAACGGAAAACAAATAATAAATTCTCCACTACTATCGGCGAATGGTGCGAAGAATTCATATTGGCCCCCATTGGTTAGCATTCCATTCGATTTAGACAAAATTAGTAATATAACACCGTATTCAGAAAATAATAATATAACTGACGATTCAACTATTAATAATAGCAATAATTTTATATCAAGGGAATCAGATAAGAATAAAATATTATCAAATTTCTCATTACTAGAGCTCTTAAATGCACTAAAGGATAACAATAATACAGCTCCGGGACTAGATAATATCCACTACATAATGCTAAGCAAACTACCACTCGAAATAAAAAATCGCCTCCTAAAAATATTTAACAATATATGGGAAACAAACTTGGTGCCGGATTCTTGGAAGGAATATTGCGTTATACCAATGCTTAAATCAGGAAAAGATCCTAAAATCGCTAATTCTTACCGACCCATTGGCCTAAGTTCTTGCATCCTCAAAACATTTGAAAGAATGATCAAATTCAGACTAGAATGGTGGTTAGAATCGAATAAAACATTACCAAACTACCAATATGGTTTTCGAAAAGGAAAATCCACAATCGATAGTCTATTGGCGCTCCATACCGATATACAAATTGCATTTACTAACTACTATTTCTTGACATAACGAAAGCATACGATACCGTCCCCATACGTATATTGGCAAGAAATATGATCAAATTGGAATTCCACGTAAAATTATGGATTTTATAACTAATCTAATAGATCAATAGAAAAATATATTTAAAAGTCAATAATTCAATAATTTTAACTAGAAACGCGAAAATAGGACTTCCTCAGGGAGGAATTCTAAGTTGTTCACTATTTATAATTTTCTCATCCGACTTAAGAAATTATATCCCCGATGAAGTTTCAATCCTTCAGTTCGCTGACGATATATGCCTATACACATCTCATAAAAATACAAATAGTGCGATAGAGCAGTTAGCCTCAGTTCGAGGAAGGTAGTACATCGGGTCCGTGTTAACCAAATTTTAAAACGGTTCATTCGCGGCGCATTAAGCTGAAAATTTGCAAGTGTGTAGTAATTGTGGTGATAGTGTGATTGGCGAAGTTTCAAAATAATCGGACTGAAAACTTCTTTAATATTCGATTTTGAAGGAAACGGCCTTTTGCGGAGAGTTGGCTTCTTATCAGATGGTGAGGAATTTTCCTGCAGCCCCCCACTGCCACTGCTGTTAATTCAACTAGCGTACACTAGTTGCAGGTGATAATAGTAAAGGACCAAAACAATAGTCACGTACATAGTACATAAATATATATAACAATGAGTGAGGCCATTTTAATTGATATACAAAAAAGTCTCAACGACATTCGCAATGAGATTTTAAATAATTCCACACAAATCACAGCTATTAACAATAATCTGGCCACTGTTGTGAAATCTTTGGAGATGTGCATGACTGGCTTGAAGGAAGTAAAAGACAAAAAACAATTATTAGAGAAAAAAATTGAGCAACAAGAGATACAGATAAAACAAATGCAATTAAAAGAGAGGCAAAGAAATGTTTTGATATTTAACATTCCAGAAGAAAACGAAAATGAAGGAAATTTACTTTATAATAAAGTGATTAACATCTTCCAACAAGTGGGCAAAAATATAGAAGACTACCATATAGAGGAATGTATCCGAATAGGTAAAAGGGTTGGCCTGAGACCGGTTTTGATTAAATTCTGTTCAAAAAGGATCAAATTTGAATTTATGGAATCAGCAAAAAAGTTGACAGAATTAGGATATAGAATATCACATGATAGGTCGAAAGAAGAAAGGGAGCAATACAAGGAAGTCGCACCGATACTGTACCAATTAAGGCTTATTAAAAAAGTGGTTAAGTTTCGTAACGGGCAGATCTTTGTGGATTCCCAGCCATACTCAATCCAGGTGGTTAAAAAATGGTTTAAGACTAGTGAAGACAGCCCAGCGATGAAAAGGAAGGAAAGAGTGCATAAATATTATGTGTTTATAGTCTATTAGTCTAGTAGTAAGTATAGATGATATAAGTGAAGATACCGCATACTAATGGACCTTTTAATATTATTAATATGCTTAATAATGCTGTAATCGTTACGTTTTCTATTTATAAGATGTATAACTTAAAATGTTATTTTCTAAGGCTAACTCTATTTGTATAGGGTTCAACCCTAAAAACGAATAAAAGCATTACTACTACTACTACTAGTGCGATAGAGCTGTTAAATGAAGCTATAAAAGGTTTTAAACGATGGCAACTCGACAGTGGCATGGAATTTCGGCAACGAAATCAGTAGTTTGCCCATTCAGCAGGGAACACATTTTTCCACTAAGGGACGAAATAGTTTTGGAGGGAATAACTTTTCCATGCTCTCCTAGTGTCAGATTTTTGGGGATGTATTTCGATAGGAAATTGAATTGGAATAAGCACATTGCAGAAATGATCAAAAAATCGGAAAAAGTTGTTAATACCCTAAGAATGATTAGTGTGAACGCCAGATGGGGTGCGGTCCAAATATTACGTTACTATTTTATAGGGCTACTGTGAGGGCAATATTCGACTACGGAGCAGCTATATACGGCGAAGCGACAGACACATTAAGAAAACTAGATGTTATACAAAATAGATGTTTAAGAATATGCTTAGGTTTTCTTAAGTCCACCCTAATAGACATAATATTAAATAAAGCAGTAGAAATGCTATTAAAAGTTAAAAGACAATTAATTAGCGATAAAATCATGTTCAAAGTTAAAGCAAGAAATCCTATATGCTATAATAAAATTGAGAACTTATGCGTACTAATATTAAGCAAGGCTTATTGGCAGAAAAAAAATACACACCACTTATTTATAATAGTTTCATAAAATACCAAAAAAATCTAGACCACGTTCATCAGGCTAATATACTACCTCAGTTCTCGGTTGACTTCGAAACGTTCTTTCAAAAATTCAAAATAATAATAAACAAAAAATTAAATTCTTTACCTCAAAAGCAGTAAACCAGGAAATAAAAGCCGTTATTTCTGACAATTGGCCAAACCACATTTGCATTTATACCGACGGATCAAAAATAAGCAACTTATCAGGCAGCGCATTAAACGTTCCAAAATTCAAACATATCGCAAAGTTTAAATTACCGCCAGGCTGCTCATCCTTCACATCAGAATTATACGCTATTCTAGAAGCCTTAAAATATGTTATTAAGTCGGAAAAAAGCAGCTTTGTAATATTAACAGATGGCTTAAGCTCATTACAAGCAATAAATAACGTTAAAGCATAAATAATAACAAAGTCCTATTGGACATTATTAAATTACATTACGAGTCATTGAATAATGACAAACAGATTATATTTATATGGGTCAAGGCTCACGTAGGGATTTCAGAAAATGAAAAAGTTGATGGTTTAGCAAAAGAGGCTATACATACAGGCGAGCCAGTAAACATTTCGGTCCCCTATACTGATTTTTATTTAGCTATTAAGGAAGATAGCAGGAACTCCTGGCAACAACAATATACATTATCTCAAACAGGCCATCATTATAAATCAATATTTCCACATATTTCACGTAAGTCATGGTTTTCAACAACTAATCTGTATAAAGATGAAGTAAAAATATATTGTAGACTTAGGTCGAATCATGGATTATGTAACAGCTATTTACATCGAATAAGGATTTCGAACTCGGTCCAATGTGTTAATTGCAGTGCTCCCGAAACACTCTACCATATTATAATGGAATACAACGCCTACGAACCCCACAGAAGAGTACTTTTAGAAGTACTCGGCAATAGTAATATAACATACAAAGAAATATTGTCACTGAGCAGCGGGGAACAGATAGTTAGCCTTGTAAATTACTTGAAATCTATAAAGAAATTCATTTAATAGAAATTAGATTACAACTTTAACCCTGGCTGTATGGATTTATCCAATGCCAAAAAAAAAAAAGTCACTATGGTCTTTACGGAAATGAAAAGGCGGATAAACTTACCAAAAAAAGGATCAGTATCGGAGCAGTCTGAAAACGAGATTTCATTCCACAGAGCTAAGGAGGAAATTACAAAGGCGAATCAGGCTATGTTACTGAAATCTATAAAGGTGGATCCTGAAAGAAAACAATGGAGCAAACTGGTCCATAAAAATGACCGTATACCAGTGGACCTGCCAGCACCAAATGCTGTTACAGAGTTCTGTATGTCTACAGTAGGCGACTACTTAATGAAACATCTGCATAGTATAAGAGTTACTGACCACTATGTAATCTCTACAAGTGGATCAACGATGGATGCAACTCATTTGGACACATGCTCAAACGGACATACGATTGAAAACTACTGCCAGAACTCTTATGGTGGAAGCCGAAAAAAGAGGCATAATTAAAATAAAGAATAAAAACTGTTATTTTATTTTCTCATTTTTAAGGACAATACGCAAGTTTTGATCTTACAGCTTTTTAATACTCCCAACATTAGTTTATTTTAGTAAACTTTTTAGGATCATTATGTTATTAGATTCATTAAAAATGCATATATAGGCCCTAGATATTGCATTATTACGCAAATTGGAGGAACGTATAGATGCAGGACCCGCGAAATCTACGCCAACATGCGTAAAAGGTCGCTCCTGTTGATACTTATGCGCTACAGACTGTTACTTATAGTGTTGTCTCGGCCTCTTTTCTTGCCATTCGTGCCTTATTCCAACTGTCTTATGACGAAGGAGGGACTTTTCCTAGGGCTGCAAGAGTTTTGCAAGAGGATATTTATGTAGATCACATAGTTTCTGGCGCGGAAACGGATGAAGAAGCCTTGCAAATTCAAGGAGGATTGAATAAACTTTGTGCAGCGGGTGGTTTTAGCCTACAGAAATAGTTGAATACTGAGTAATAATTTTATGGAATCTATTTCATGTGAGGTATCTGAGAATGATTAGTTTCCTCTAGTCTCTGATTCCAACTCAATTCATAAAATTTTAGGTATTCGGTGGAATCCTCAGTTGGATGTTTTTACTTTCACTTTCACATGCTTGGAGATTGGTCGTACCAAGCTTCAGTTTTATCTACTATTGTTAGATTGTTTGATCCGTTAGGTTGGATCTCACCCGTTATATTTTATGCAGAAATTATGGTTATTGCATCTCTAGTGGGATGAATTCATACCTGATGAAGTTTTATTATCCTGGGAAAATTTCGTTTCTCAGTTAAATTATTTGAAAAATATTTCTATACTTAGGAAAATATTAATGCCTCAGTTGATTAGCTGTAATGTTTCGGGTTTTTGTGACGCCTCAGAAGCTGGGTATGGTTGTGTCATTTATGTTCGGTCGTCTGACAGTCATGGAAATGTCAGACTGAGGTTGTTAAAGGCTCGAACTAAGGTTGCTCCTATCAAACTCCTCACGGTTCCGCGACTAGAACTCTGTGGTGCTGTTTTACTTGTTTGAACTTTGATTGGACTTGACAGTGCATGAAGCGGTATCCTTCTCATTCTATGAGATTATGGACTGATTCCAGTATTGTTTTATCTTGGTTGAGGATGGAACCTCATAGTTTAAAGACATATGTGGTCCATCGTATAGAAGAAATTAATCGTAACTTTCCTACGTCTTTCTGGGGCATGTTACATCCCTTGACAACCCGGCTGATTGATCTTCTCGTGGATTACTTCCTCAGCAAATTCTTAAATGTGACCTTTGGTGGCAAGGTCCTTCGTGGGTATATCTTCCACCGGAACAGTGGTCAGGGAGTATTGAAATAACCTCTACTGATACCTGAGGTCAAACAGAGTTTTGTCTTGCTTGAGACCAACCTGGTATCATCTGATTTTTGTCACTATTTTGTGCAGCTTATAGGGCAATTTTCGTCTCTTACTCGACTTAAACGAGTTATTGCTTGGGCCTTGAGATTTTTGAATAACTCCAGTGGCAAGGGTGTTCGTAGGTTTGGACATTTGCGTCTGAATGAACTGCGTGAAGCACTATTGTGGTGTGTGTTGATAGTTCAGCGAGTCACTTTTCACCAGGACATTCAAAATTTACGTAAGGGTTAACCTGTTCGGCGATCTCTGCTCACGTTATCTCCCTTTCTTGACCCCTCGGGGTATCTGAGGCAGAGTTGGGCAAAATGTAGTTACAACTAGTAACTACTAACTACAACTACTTTGTTCTGATTGTAGTTGCAATTACTAACTACAGTTTGTAGTTAGTAGTTAACAGCAGGCAACTACTTTCTTTAACTAGTAGTTAGTAGTTAATTTTTTTCAACTACTAACTACAAGTTAGAAAAAGTAGTTAAATTTTGTTAACTACTAACTACAAGTTGTAGTTGGTAATTACAATTATTTAACTACTAACTACTTCTGGTGTACATGTATTTATTACTTTGGGATATTTACTGGGTCATATTTATTGAAGTATTGCAATGTTTTGGGATAGGTGCGGGGTGGTCCGGGGGTTTATAGAAAATTTGAATGTATTATAATAGTACTTGATAGTCCATATATTTTAAAATTTACTCATCTAATAGCTGCAAATGATAATCCGAAGGTTGTGAGTTGTTTTTTTTCACAACTCAGTATTAATGTGTACTACAAGAAAAACCTGTATTTACGGAAAAGCTCGGTAGTGGAGAAAAAATGTAGGAACTGTGATGGTATAGATAAATGACCGGTCAACAATAAAATTGAAGTGTTTAGATTTATTCTCATGCTCTAACCACAGTTCATTAAAGTCGGACTGAATATTAGTTGTAAATCAACTTGATATATTTGAGTAATTAGTTTAAACTAAAACAAACATTTTAATAATTTTACTCATAATGATTCGGATAGTTAGATACAAAAGACATACAAATATGACATAATAAGCCTTTCAGATTAAATATAGTCGTGCTATGTGTAATATGTAATTTTTATAACTTGTTTAAAGTTAAAAGTTGTGGTTTAGTGAACTAAAATTTGTTTGAGCAATATTGAAGAGAAATTACCAGTAAACCTATACGCATCTGCTGTAGGCATCCAATTTTTAATAAAGTTAATAATAAAATCATAATTTTTATTTTGTCATTAAATTTTATTTCATATTTTATGATGCGCACTATTGCAAAGGTATTGTCGAAAAACCTATCGAATCTCCACTACCTGAAAATCTAAGCAGACAATTCAACTCGATGTTTAAAAAGGAATTCAAGAAGCGACTATTTACAAAGGGGAGCTTGAGAGAACGGGGGAAGATTCCAGTCGCTGGAAGATGGTCAAAAAATCACTATTTCTCAATCCCAACACCATCAAACTAAATTTGAAGAGTTTGATTACATCAAGAGAAAGAAAAACAATAATTTATAATCTTCAAGAAGAGGACCAGGAATATTTATATAGTTTAATTGAAACTTTCTTGAAAATTTTATCAGATAATTTGTTTATAATTATTGTAAAAACTGAAATATATTTTATAAAAAGGCTGGGCATGAGGAAAAGTGATATAATTAGGCCACTTCTAGTCTGGTTTAATATACTTGCAGGAAATTTCAAAAATAGTAATTGGATTACTCAAATTTATGATTATTATGGTCGGTGGTATATGAAAATTAAAAAAAATTGACAGGAACGCTTAGATAGCACCTCACAACTTTCACGTACGAACTTAATTAGATTAGGAATTGATGTGTTTCAGAAGTATGTAAACGCCATTCCTCAACTTCACACATTTTTCCACATTCGTATATCTCCATAAGTTATACCATAGAGCATTTCAATATCGAAACTTGGAAGATCTCAGTACTTTTCGATTAATTTTTGTTTATTTGTTTTTTTAAGGGACCTAATGTCATAAATAGTCGATTTTTTTTACTGCTAGTTTGTTTTTTACTGCGAGTTGCTTTTTGGAAATATATCGTAAAGGCGAATCGATAGAAAGTGTATTTACATCTTGTAGTAAAGTTTTTCTCTTATTTCTTTCTGAAAGCCGAGAAAGATTGCTGTTCCTCTAAAATCACTTTATATTGAATTCAGAAATCTATTATGTAACTAAAGTTTATGAACTAAAATATGATTAATTAATCTTATTTTCTTCTAAATTTCGTAGGAAGATTTTTATATCTTATAGGTGATAATTAATTAGCAACTTATCTTCCTTTTTCCTTAATGGATAAGACAAAAAAGACTCTAAAAGAATATGACCAAGAAAGCATAAAATCGGGATTGTATAATAGTAAAAAAATTAATAAATATTTAAGTAATTTGAAAGATAAGATAGATGATTATGAAAAGCAAAATGTTATCTATAAAATTGATTGCATGGATTGTGAAAAGTGTTTATACATTGGAGAAACTTAAAAAAAAACTAAAGACCAGGTTAAAGCAGCAGCATCGTATATCAAATTGTAATAATGTAAAAAACATCAACAAATCAGCACTAGCATACCATAGTATAAAATTGCAACATAAATTCAATTTTGACAAAACCAAAATATTGGACAAAGAAAATAATGCAAAAAATAGAAAATTATTGGAAGCTATACATATAACAAAAAACAATAAAGTCACATTCAATTATAAAACGGATACGAAAAACTTAGACTTAGGTATGAGCTGACATATATCAAAAATATAGAACATTGTATTTTTAGCATTTTAGGGAGACATAGTTTTTAAAAAATTGATTATAAGACTGTCAATCATACGATTGAGATATTATCTATGTAAGTTGTATTTAATTTATTATAACAATTATTGAATCATTAAATGTTAATAGATAAACTAATGTACAGGTTTTGAAAATGGGGACACGGCCCCGAAACGTTAACATGGTGTAATGAGAAAATAAATAGTGTTGTGGAAAAAAGGAAGATAAGTTGCTATTTAATTATCACCTATAATTAATTAAAGTTTATCTCATACTATATGTTTTCACATCTTAAATGCTTTAAATAATTTGAGCATCACGTATTTACTTTAGAATAAAATTTTTAATCGTTAAATAATTTTTTTAAATTTTCTTCTGTGATAATGCGGGATATATTTTGGCTGTCGCATCGCGGGCATACACACACATTAAATACTGTATTTCAAATTCGTACTGTCTCTAGTTTTTAAATCGAATTTTTTCACGATCGCAATACTTTCCCTCACTACACATTTCGTATGTAGGTAAGTGAAAGTAAAAAAGCTAGAAACCCTAAAACATATTGTATTAGAATGTCCAATATAAGATTCATATAGAAAACAATATATATAATAATATAATAATATAATAATAATAATAATGTCTTTATTTGAATACAAAATACAAAACAAAAAAAAATTAATTAGACACATACTCTTGGCATTAGGCCATTAGAGGAGAGTCGTGGCTTGTTTACAAACTAAATATGTACATTTATATCTTCAGCATTAAGTCTGTAAACTGTTGCTTATTTACATATCTCACTCATTGTAAATTATATTACTCCTTTATAAATATACAAATTTAATAAAGTATATGGAAAATGATATACTTTGAAAATGATATAATTATATACAAACATAAAAAATAAATAAATAGAAAAAGAATAATGATAAAAAATTATAAAAAAAAAAAAGAATTAAGAAGAAAAGAAAAATACAAATAATACAAAGGTGGCCCTCTATTAACGGGAGTCAATTATAACCGTATACCTGTATTTCCAGGTTTCTTTTGCATATCCGATTAAAGAGATCCAATTTTTCCCATTCAAATAATTAATGACTTCTGTCCTGGTTAATGTAGTTTTTTTAAACCATTTCAACCTGTATTCATTTAATATCGGACAAATACCTATAAAATGGAGTATATCTTCCTTTTCTTGTTTGTTGCATAAACAGCAATTTATTTCCGAATTTGATGAATACCTCCGGTAGTTGAGACACAACAGTTCACCCCTCAACTTCATTATCCATTTAATATCATTTCTTTTGAAGTTTTTGAAATAGTCTACATTATCAGGTAGTTCAAACATTAGATATTTATACAGGGTACTAGTTAATGAATTTTTTGCAGATTCTATATGGTCATTTTTTAAGCTATCCCGTATGCTTTTAATTAAACTTTTAAAGATCTCTAGCCAGTCGTTTAAATTATCCAAATTTATCAGCGGGAGATTATGTTTCTGTAATAGTAAATATATGTTTTTATACCAGGAAAGATCTTTTTTAACAATCTCGATAGCGGTAGCCTGTGTGAGCCTGTTAGGGGTATTCATAACTTTCAAAATATAATTTAAATGGAGTTTAATAGTATGGATAAATATGGGGTCTAAATTGGTTTCATTAAATATTATATAATTAGGTGTATTGAGAGGCAGACTATACAACTTTTTGATAAAAAATGTTAATAAACTTTCAACCTTCCTATATCTTTGTCCTCCCCAAACCTGCGCCCCGTAACACAAAATTGACCTAGAGACTGTATTAAATATATGGAGTTTAGAGAAATGCGAAATATCATTATTCATTACATATGTGTGCCAGAGAGAATTTAAACCTTGTTTTGCAGTTTGTAATCTTTCACTAAGATGTTTTTCCAAAGAGAGACCAGAAGATAGCGTAATGCCTAAATATTTATAGTTGTTTACCACTTCGATACTTGCATGTCCAAACTTCCATTTTTCATTTCTTGCGGGCTTCCCTCCGTTTCGGAAAACAATTATTTTGGATTTATTTAAGTTTATTTTCAGATTCCATTCTAGAAAGTAAGATTCGATTTGATTTATCATAAGCTGCATTGTAACGGGATTTGAGGATAATAAAACTAAGTCATCTGCATAAGCGAGTAGTTTAGAAAACAATATATAAATAAATATTTAACATCTATTTACAATACTACTAATAAGCTTATATCCCTGTTAAGCCCAACAGAGATCAATGATTTATTTCATTATACTATTGATGCATTAAAAATAAGATCACTCATTATAATAATTTTCATTATAATAACTGCATATTATATTATAATTTGCATTATGATATTTTTAATATAAAAGAAAAAACAATTATTCTTTAATAGAAAATGATTTTTTTTATTTTATTTTATTTTCATTAATATACTATGTTTGTTTCCTTTTGTTTACTGGGAAATTAAATACAAATTTAGTTGTGGTGGGTATAGTTATTCAATACAATATTTAGTCAATCAATATAAATTGCAATTATAATAGCAAGTATAATTAAATGATATGCAAATCATTACGTTAGTGATATTATAGTTGTTGTTTTTTTTTTTTTGGTAGTATCAGTTAGATTATTATTATTATTATTATTTCTTTTCTTTTTATTTTTTTATAGTTATGTATGTATAATAAAGGTAAGAAATTTTAGTTTCACTATACCACTGTAAAATGTTTGTTTACATAAATACCGTATTTTTCTATGCTATTCTCTTCCATTGATTCACTATCATGTCCAATCATTTTAATGATTTAATGCACTTGAAACAATAAAACAAAGAAATAGCAAACCTTAACCTAACGCAATGTCAATAAGCTTATCTAATGTTAACCGGACTAGAGGTTACTTTAGCCATATCGTAGTTGTGATTTTATACACAACAACAAAAAAAAAACATTATAATTAATTTTAATTTCTTTCTTAATTTACTTAATTTATAACCAAAAATGCATTAAATATCTGAAAATAAGAGACGAAAACCGAATAAGGCAAAGGCCCAGGATTAAGTTATTTAAAGGAATGAAATTTGAAATTCAGTTGTTACTGCTGAACTGCAGGTTTGTTCCAAAAAGCAGTCCCCGACTAGTTCTCATGTCCCAACTTCTTAGATTTTGAGTTTGATGGGTTGGTTATCAAGCAAGAGCCAATCGAACGAGAATACCGAACAATTAAAATCATTATATAAAAAATGTGGGGGTCATGGAACAAACCTTTCAAAAGTAGTTAAAAATCAAAAATTGTAGTTAACCACTTTTTAACTACTAACTAGTAGTTGGTAGTTGCAAAATTTAACTACTTTTTTTAACTAGTAGTTAGTAGTTACGAGTTGCAACTACTTCTAGGGTAGTTACAAAAAGTAGTTGTTCAGGTCTAACTACTAACTACTAGTTAGTAGTTGCTCTACGCAACTACTTAACTTGTAGTTAGTAGTTAAAAATGTAGTTAACTACTAGAAGTAGTTAACTACTGCCCAACTCTGATCTGAGGGTGGGCGGTCGCCTGTCGAACTCTTCTCTATCTTGGTCGTCCAAACATTCTCTACTGTTGCCTAAAAATATTCATTTAACTAAATTACTTGTGATATATTATCATCAGATTCATCTACACGTTGGGGCCAATACTCTCAGAGTACTATTATCTAATTACAGAGTACTATTATATTAAATCGTGATTATTGGATTATTTCTGGACGTTATTTAATTCGTAAATTGGTACATGAATGTTCCACTTGCTTTAGATTTCATTCAAAAACTCAAATGCCTCTTATGGGTGATTTGCCAAGCTCAAGTGTAACTTTTTCTGGGCGACCTTTTACGCATGTTGGCGTAGATTTCGCGGGTTCTCTATCTATACGTTCCTCCAATTTGCGTAATGCTGCAATATCTAGGGCTTATATATAAAATTTTATATGCATGGCCACTAAGGCTATACATATTGAATTAGTCTCATCTTTGAATACAGACGCGTTTTTGGCAAGCCTTGACCGATTCATGTCTCGTCGTGGTGCCGGCCAGTACCTTTATAGCGATCAAGGAACAAACTTTGTTGGTGCAGCTAGACAATTGAAGGAAATTAGAGAGTTTTTGTTTTCTCTGAAAAATCCATTTATGGATGAGGAGCTAAATAAGCGAAATATAATGTTGCAATTCAGTCCACCTTTTAGTCCGAATTTTGGTGGACTATGGGAAGCTGGAGTCAAGAGCGTAAAGACCCATTTGTTACGCCTCACCAATTCTCAAGCCTTTACATTTGAGGAACTTGCTACAATTCTATCCAAGATAGAAGCAATCTTGAACTCAAGACCTCTGTGTCCAGTATCTAACGACCCTCACGATTTTGATTATTTGTCTCCTGGACATTTTTCGGTTGGCGGTCCATTAATAGCATTGCCTGAGGTGCCTCCTGAAGATTTGTCTCTTAATCGCCTTTCTAGATGGCAATTAGTTCAAAGAGTTACTCAACAACTTTGGCGTCGATGGTCCGTCGAATATTTAAACACGTTATAACAGCGTTTTAAGTGGAATACGCCTACAGGAAATATCAAGATAGAAGATCTTGTATTGTTGAAAGCGCCGGATACGGCTGCCTCACATTGGCCTACAGCTAGAGTAGTGAATACTCATGAAGGACATGATGGAGTTGTCCGTATAGTCACTGTGAGGACTTCCCATGAAGAGTACAAGCGACCTGTCTCCGCGCTTGTGCCCTTTCCAGCTTCTGCTGATTAGTTTTAACGCCTAGTTGTAAGAGTGAATATATTGTAAATAGTTAAGTTATTTAGGTTTAAGATTGTAATTTTTCATTTTGTAATTTTAAGTTTATTAAAATTGGTGGGCGGGTTATGTTTACGCCATTTTAAAAGGTCAAATAAAAAATATAATTGACTTGAAACAAACATATAATACATGTCAATATGACATTTAAATTAACTACATGTAACTAGTACTGGCAGTTCCCAAGATATGGCATGGGTTTGCCAATTTGTTCTACCAGCCCTCATTATGAATTTTTTGGACTTTGACACCTTCATGAAAAGTCTGGAAGAAGCAAGTAGTAGGACTTAATGTGTCTCGAGCAACACCACCTTGTTTCTGTATGCGAACCCGAAGGAGTTCGATATTGGCCCACTCCTATATCATCAAATAATACAGTCCACATAGTTGGTGAGTTTTTGTTATATACCTTATGTGGTGGTGGTACATTTTGGGACCTTTATTTTTGGGACATAAGTCCAGGGACAGGCTATTATCCTTTGACGGTGTTTGGACCGCATCTTTGTTTTCTATATATTTATTAGAAAATACGCAAAAACGTACTTTTTTTTTGTTGTTGTTTACTCGTTGCTTTAGGTTTATACCATTTATAATGAATGAAGATTATAAGATGTATAAAGAAAAGGAAGGAAAAAAATAAAATAAATTAAAATAGCTTTGGCGATAAAAAACACACACAAAAAACTTACAATCGGTAATATAATATATAGAGATAATGTAATAATAAATTACATATTATAATAAATGTTGCTCATAATAACATAGGAGTAATGGTGGAGTTTATTACACAAGCATGATTTTATTACACTCAGACCTGGGCATTATTTAAAATTAAAGTATTTTAAATACAAATTAAAATACTTTTTTATTATATAACCCAGACTGATCATCAAAGATATAGACGATGACCTTGCAAAGGAAAATATAGTTGATCATCTTGTGGAACGGAACAGTGAGGTGAACATTGATCGAGACGCAGTTCGTCCAATTATTCTGTTGAAAAATAGGAGAAACAATAGGACGCACGCTGTTATAGAAACAGACGCAGCCACAAGAAAATAATTTATGCACAATAGATTACGTCTAGGTTATAGCAAGCACTGTGCCAAAGACTACTACAGAATCCGTCGTTGTACCAATTGTTGCAAATATCATTTACTCGAAGTAGCGGTCCGATACAATCGGTCCAACAACATGTCCACACTGTTCAGGTAACCATAAGATCAAGGACTGCTATGAACAAAACAGGAAATGCCCAAACTGCTCTAATTATAACAAACACATCAAACAAGAAAGAATAAAAATCGATACAAACCACTCGGCATTAGACAGAAAGTGTCCCTTGTACATGCAAGAAGTCAGCAAACTTATACAAAACAGTGATTACTAAATGACATTTCTTTCAGACATGGACTTAAAAATCCTACAGATAAACGCTCATCATTCTAAAACATGTACGTACTACTTAAATCACTTGATTCAAACCAGAAACATAGATATAACCCTTATTCAACAGCTTTATACTAGAAATAATTGCATTACTGGTTTTTCACATAAATTAAATATTTTTACAAACGGTTACAATAATCATTACATAACCTTTGGTATAGACTCTAATAGCAGATCGTTTCTCTGGCACGACAATAAAATCAATCCCAGGGGGCGAATATTAGAAAATTTTATTTTATCCCAAAACTTAAATCTAATTAACAAACCATCTGACCTGACTACAATCGAGACAACACAGATTAAACTATTAAAAATGTCTACCAATCAGTTGCCAGAGCCTGTATTATATCTAGATAGGTAATTAATCATGAACAAAACAACTGCCTTTTAACACTATTTATTAAGTAACACAATAAACACTTTACATGGTTGAAAAGATAACATAATGCAGGAGGTAATTCAAAAAGAGCGGGACCAGAGCCTTGATCACTCATAATCGATACAATCGATACACAACAGTCTCCCACACTTATTAAAATAATTATGTAATTATGACATGCGTATATCAAGGGGTAAATTGAGTATTTTCCATTTTTTTTTTAACCTTGTCATTTTGCTGTTGCAGATTGTCAGGTCAATATTGCTCTTACCTCTTGGGCCATCGAATGTAGTCAGGTCAGATGGTTTGTTAATTAGATTTAGGTTTTGGGATAAAATAAAATTTTCTAATATCCGCCCCCTGCGATTGATTTTATTGTCGTGCCAAAGAAATGATCTGCTATTAGAGTCTACATCAAAGGTTATGTAATGATTATTGTAACCGTTTGTAAAAATATTTAATTTATGTGAAAAACCTGTAATGCAATTATTTCTAGTATAAGGCTGTTGAATAAGGGTTATATCTATGTTTCTGGCTTGAATCAAGTGATTTAAGTAGTACGTACATGTTTTAGAATTATGTGCGTTTATCTGTAGGATTTTTAAGTCCATGTCTGAAAGAAATGTCGTTTATTAGTCACTGTTTGTATAAGTTTGCTGACTACTTGCATGTACTAGGGACACTTTCTGTCTAATGCCGAGTGGTCGGTATCGATTTTTAGTCTTTCTTGTTTGATGTCTTTGTTATAAGTAGAGCAGTTTGGGCATTTCCTGATTTGTTCATTGCAGTCCTTGATTTTATGGTTACCTGAACAGTGTGGACACGTTGTTGGACCCTGGCACCACTACTTCGAGTAATAATATTTGCAACAATTGGTACAACGACGGATTCTGTAGTAGTCTTCGGCGCAGTGCTTGCTATAACCTAGACTTTTCTATTGTGCATTAATTATTTTATTGTGGCTGCGTCTGTTTCTATAACAGTGCGTCCTATTGTTTATCCTATTTTTCAGCAAAATAATTGGACGAACTGCGTCTCGATCAATGTTCACCTCACTGTTCCGTTCCACAAGATGATCAACTATATTTTCCTTTGTAAGGTCATCTTCTATATTTTGATGATCAGTCTGGGTTTGTTTCTCCTTTTAGCCCTTATTATGAAGCTGTCTTTTTCTCTAGCTTTTTGTAAATATTGCTTCGTACTTCTTCGGAATGGGTTTCTATGATTACGAAATCATTTTCGGAGGTTATATAGTTGATTCCGATTTTAAGTCTTTCGGTTTTATAACTGATTTAAATTCTGTTTTCAATTCCTCACCATTTTCATTGTTCTTACTTTTTATTATAATATCATAGGTAGAGGTAGATGACTTACGTTTTGAACGGGGAACAACGGATTCTGAATATGATTGGGCGTTATCTTGGCTAGAGTGATGGTTAGTTTCAGAGGTCTGGTTCAGAATATCTGTTGCGTTTAGCATGTGCTCTGTAATTTCACTGATAACCTGAGATAGTTTTTTCTTTAAATCAGTTCGTAGTGTTCTAAAAGCGGCTATTCCATTCAATGTTTTAATAACAGTTTCTATTTCCATTATGCTTGACGCCATGTTGCTTTGCTTATGCTATGTATGTATGTATATGTTATATGACGCATATTTTACTTATGTAAATAAACGAAACTGGGGTTAAAAAAATAGCTTTTTCTACTTTTTAAATATGAGTTTAAGTTAAAGTATACAATTTGCACAACTTCTTTTGACAAACCAAAATTTTAAACACGTAGGAATTTCTAATAAAAGAATAAGATGTAAGTATTAAAGGTTATATTATAACACCGATTCATTTCACAAAAAAAGTTTTAGAAAACGATTATATGTCTTTATGTCGATAATGACCAATCAAAATATTCCTAAACACCTTATCGGACAGCCCTAAAACTAATCTATGATAATTTTTAGAAAATTCATAGTAAACACTTATAAATAATATAAAACCTTGTCTTTTTTTCAGTGCATGTTTCAATTTAATATGGAAAGAAAGGAATATGAAAACTTAGAAATCCATGAGGGTTTACAAACTGATAGTTTTGAAACTGATTCAAGCTCACAAGAACTCACAAAGAATTTCTCAACATGAAGAAACAGAATCTGAAGCCAATATAACTGTTATATATAACATGAAAGCAGCTTTGTTGTCACTACCATTTAATTATTTTACTTATGGGTCATTCCATATCAAGTGGTCTGAAGTGGTTGCTCGATCATTACAGAAAAAAATTATAATTTTACCACCAATTGCGTATGGAATCAGTAGTTCAAATCAATCTTTTAAAAAATTTTAGGATCAACCGTTTCAATATGGCAGCCATTTTTGTTTCACCTTACAGGCTGATGTTTGAGTTTTTAAGCTCTCACAGAAAACTCATGTTCTCAAGACTGGTAAGTCATAAACTAATAATTCAAACACAATTGTTTTCCTTAAAGTCTGTTCTATATTTCCTGTTCTCTTTATCTATATATGTAAATAAAGATGAAATTCTGTTTGTTTATTTGTTCTTTATAGAAATCCATACCGTTTGTCCTAAATTCTCCAAATTTCTCTCAGTGGTTCTTTCAGACCAGGTGCGAGCACCTGTCCAAATCAAAATTGCATAACTTCAGCCGATCTTCAGCTGATATTCATTATTCTCCAAATTTCGCTCAGTGGTTCTTTCAGACGAGGTGCGAAACCTGTCCATATTAAAATTGCATAACTTCAGCCGAGCTTCAGCTGATATTATTTACTGTTATAAAAATCATAATGATCTCACTTTACAATGTTTTTTTTTTTACGAAATCGACCGTTTCTTTAGAAAAATGAAATCATGAAATCGGGATATACAGCTATAATCTATGTATATAAAGATGAAATTCTGTTTGTTCTTTATAGAAATCCATACCGTTTGTCCTAAATTCTCCAAATTTCGGTCAGTGGTTCTTTCAGACCAGGAGCAACTTCACATTTTTTAATGTTCGTTAACTTTAGGCTCTAATATGGGGTGGGTGGGCTAGTTGATAAAAATCTCATTTTTTTACATGTTATGCTTACATGCAACATAAACTAACTGTATGAAATTTTAATCTGTATATTACTATTTGTGAATTTTTTACTTTTAATGAGTAGATTTTAAATACAATTAGACCCAATGTTTTTTTTTTTGTTTTTTTTTGCATTGGACATAGATAAAATTAAAAAACAAAACAATAAGGGTTATTAAAACTAAAAAATTCACAAATAGTAAAATTTTAATGAAGTATAATTATGTTTACGCATTTTTAAATGAGCACGAAAATGATCATTTTAAAAAATTCGTAGCTACCAATGTACTCTAATATACAGGTTAAAATTTCATACACTTGGATTATGTTGCGTGTAAGCATAACATGTAAAAAAATGAGATTTTTATCAACTAGCCCACCCACCCCATATTAGAGCCTAAAGTTAACGAACATTAAAAAATGTAAAGTTTAAAAATTCATAAAAAAAAATAAAGTAAAGAATATACGGGTTAAGAGTAATTTTAATGAAAGCTACTTAGTTAGGTTTATTATCATGCCCAAAATCAGCTTTGATGTACATGCCCTTATACCCAAAACTTACCCTCAAAAACGGTGTTTTGAGAATTTAAAGCAGTTTTTTTAATAGCACTTTTCAGGTATTGGACTTCAAAATATTCAAATAACTAACTGTATACACCGGTTTCACCGGGAGAATTTCATTTTTTAAATCTATAAACTGAGACTTTTATCGACTCAAACGGTCGATATTGTAAAATCCAATGGAAAGCAAGATCAAAACGATTATTATAACAATAAAGAATATACCCAGAGATCGGCACCTGCTCTGAAAGAACAGAATTTAGGAATTTAGGACAAACGGTATGGATTTCTATAAAGAACAAACGGAATTTCATCTTTATATACAGAGATTATAGGTGTAAATCCCGGTTTAACACGGGGAATTTCATTTTTCTAAATACTGATTTCCAAATACCCTTATTGTTTTGTTTTTTAATTTTATTTATGTCCAATAAAAAAAAAAAACATTGGGTCTAATTGTAATTAAAATCTACTCTATTAACTTATTATTATTATTTTTTTTTAAAAAGTAATTAAAAATATTTTCCGTTGGATATAGATAAAATTAAAAATCAAAACAATTAATAAGGGTTATTAAAAGTAAAAAATTCACAAATAGTAAAATTTTAATGAAGTATGATCAAGTTTACGCATTGTAAAATCAGTACGAAAAAGGCCATTTTCAAAAATTCGTAGCTACCAAAGTACTCAAATATACAGGTTAAAATTACACCTGGTCTGAAAGAACCACTGAGAGAAATTTGGAGAATTTAGGACAAACGGTATGGATTTCTATAAAGAACAAATAAACAAACAGAATTTCATCTTTATTTATATAGATAAAGAGAACAGGAAATATAGAACAGACTTTAAAGAAAACAATTGTGTTAGAATTATTAGTCTATGACTTACCAGTCTTGAGAACATGAGTTTTCTGTGAGAGCTTAAAAACTCAAACATCGGCCTGAAAGGTGAAACAAAAGTGGCTGCCATATTGAAACGGTTGATCCTAAAGTTTTTTAAAAGATTGATTTGAACTACTGATTCCATACGTAATTGGTGGTAAAATTATAATTTTTTTCTGAAATGATCGAGCAACCACTTCGGACCACTTGATATGGAATGCCCTTTTTCAATTAATTAAATTACTTTTAATATACAGCTTTCCATTTATTTTATCAGTAAAAATGTTTACATGTGTAGTATTTATAATAATGCATGATAATTATTTTTTAGGATCCTGCTACTGCTGGTCCAAATGTTAAGAAATACCAAGTCAAGAGAATCCACTCACACTGCCAAATATGGATCAATTGTGAAAACAATTTGGGATAAGATAAATTTATAGAGTAATAGCGCAGCAACTCGGAGAGCCATGAGTAAATGATTCTCCTTTGACTAACTGGCAGAACGAGATGAATGCTAAAATAATAAGAAATGAAGTTTAGTATATCAATAAATATTAATGACTATATAGTACTAATTAATTTCTTTTCAATTATTCAATTACCATATACTTATAAGTTCAGTCATACTTTCTCTACATGCTTACACTATTATAATTGTCATTAATAAGATTTGTCTGTTAACACTGCTTTTACTAGATAGCCTGGCAGAGGATAAAATTCTGGTATTGTGTGCTTGGTAAAAAGAGATTCAGGTAGTACTTTAAATTCATAAATACTGGTTGTTTCATCTGCTCGATTTAAAAATAACAGTAATTTGTTATTCTTCTTGTAGTACCTAATTGATTCTTAATGTAGTACCTAATACTCCTCCTTCATAGTGGTGACACCAACCACCATAGAAACGAATTTATATATACTTGAAACTTTTCATATTGATGTTTCCTTATATTTTTTTAAAAGGAATGTGACTACTAAGTACTTCCTTTAAAATATTTAAAACAAAACGAAAAACAAGAAAACATTTATCCGTTGAATTTCTGTTTATCAGTAAAAATACAACCTTTCTGGCTTTATAGCCTTGGCTCATAATAATAATGGAGGCTGAACGAAATCGAAGGTTCGAAACTGATACCACACCTCGCACCTTGCGCACCTCCATCCACCGACCGCCATTCAGACCCAAGTTTGAAAGATCTGCCTTAAAACAATCCTCCCACTTTCGTCTCGGCCTACCCCTAGGACGTTTCCCATTTCGGAATTCGTTCACTACTAAGTTTCGCAATATCGCACGTCCATTTTATTCGTCTCACCGCTATTACATCCAGTACTAAGTTGTATTACTAAAATATCTTTATAAGATTTTTTTTTTTTTTTTGGCATCAAGATTTGGTATCAAATCCTATTTCGCCAAACTGTTCCGCTGGACTTTAAAATCCTAATTAAAGTAAACCTATAACAAAAGTATTACTGATTATTATTTAGAAAAACTATTATTACTACTATTACTTTTTTTACTTTTTTTGAGATAATAGCAAAAACTGAAAAAAGAGGTCAAGTGTAGCATTACACCTTTCACAAGAAAAAGAAACGTTAATTTAAAAGATTTTGAAATCATTAACGATAGGCACAAAGTTAAAAGGAACGAAATTAAAATTCTTAGGTGTAACACTTGATAGAAAACTAAACTTCAAAATTCATATAAAAAAAAAACCCTTAATAAATCGTTACAAAATATGAACATATTAAAATCTTTAGCCGTAGTGTCTTGGGGCTCTCACCCATATAACATGATTACTCTTTATAAAACAATAGTCCGATCAGTATTAGATTATTCCTGTGTCATTTATAACCAAACAAAGTCCCCTCTTATCAATACGCTAAATACTGTACTAAACTCTGCCATAAGGTTATGTCTAGGGGCTTTTAAAACGTCACCCATCAATGCAATACAGGCCTCAGCCGGAGAGATGCCTTTACACTTAAAAAGAACATGTGTTCGAGCCGATCAAACATTTTTTATTAAAAAGTAAAATTTTAACTTAAATTTTAGAACAATATAAGAATATATAAATATTTGCAATATTTATAATATATGCATGGATTAACGAGAGAGGTTGTTTATAATAGGAGAGAGAGACGTTGTTTATATTACGTTATATTATAATACGTTCAGTCGACTCACGGCACTTGATGGTGACCCTAGCCTGTTTCGTTGGGTCCACGACGTCATATAGTTTCCTAAATCTTGAGAAAAGGGAATCGAATGAAATTAAAAGACTGGCCACAACGGCGTCTGTCACCTGCCTCGACGAATTCGGAGAACCCTGGTACCAGGTTTTATTTTGGACTTTCTTTAAATACTTATTCTTCCATGAAAATACCTTTTATCTCTTTATCTCTCTCTTTCTCGTTCAGATTCATTAAGTTCAGTTCATTATTTTCATTTATTATTAATTATTAACTAATAAGATTAATGCATCCTTATTTTTTACCTATTATTTTATTTTTGTATTTTTTTCTTCTTCTTATCAGAGTTGATATTTTAATGTTGTTTTATTAATTTTACATTTAGTTCAATTGTTTATCATTTATGTTTAGTCACAGGTATTTTTATTTTATTGTTCTCATCATCGTTTTTTCTTTATTTTAAATATTTCTACTTATTTTCACTCGTAAATATTATTGTGTAAATATATTCTTATATGGCAATTATTACCATCATTATTATTTTTTTTTCTTCTTTATTAACTTATTCATTACTAGTACAAGGTTCAATTCAATATAACTTGTGCCACCTCAAAATAGAACCGGCAATACAGCGTAAGGTGATTTCAATCATAAATAATAAAAATTGAGCTCCGAACGCAACATCTGGTCCTCCGGCCGGACCTATTTTTTGGGCATTTTCAAAATTGTTTTGAATTTAAAGTTTCTTTATTAATTCAGTTGTGATTTCTCCTTATTAATAATCAATTAAAAAACTATAAATTTGATTAATATTTAATTTCTTTTGGTAAATCATTCTCTCTTTTAATTTTTTAATCTATTTTCTAATTTTAATCTTTTAATAAATTTTCAACTATTACATTTTATTAAACATGGCAGACCTATCACCTGACAAAAGGGCCAAGCTGGTGGCAAAGAAATTAACCAATATTTTTAAAGAAATTCAGGGGATCAGGGAGGCGGCTAAGGCTGTAGAAGAAGATATTAATAAATTTCCTATATTCAAGGGGAAATTTAGAGCACTGGAAAATTTATTTCAAAGTTACATTAGCAACTGGGATACCTTATGGGAGCTTCACGTGTTAATGGAAAAGGAAGAGGAATTTCCAATTGAAGAAAAATATTTGAAAGCTGCCCGATCGTACGTCTACGAATGTAATACAATTTTTGAAAACGTAATGAATCCAATTCCTAAACCTACTTTCTCAAATCCTGGGGCAGGTTCGTCTACTATTAACGATCCCAATGTAACTCTGGCTCTAAATCTAGCCATGGCCTCTTCTGTGCGGCATAGGCTCCCTAAAATTTCTATACCTAAATTCGAGCGTGACCTATTAGAGTGGGTCAGATTTAGGGATATATTTATTTCGATAGTTCATAATGAAGTAGTATTAACAGACATTGAAAAATTTCATCATTTAGTTCGGTCATTATCTGGCGAACCTCTACGTATAGTTTCATCCTTCTCGCTATCCGCCGATAATTATGATAATGCCTGGAAGGCTCTTGAGGAACGTTATGATAATAAACGGATACTAGCGGCTGCTTACCTTCACAAGATAAAGCAATTCAGGCCTTCAAATCAATCTGCTTCCAGTCCAGCATATTTACGAGCCTTTTTGAAATCTGTGGCAGATAGTTTCTCATCTCTGTCAAATCTTAAAATACCCAATGAAGCGGATTATTTCAAATTGCAACTACCTTTGGACTGTCTAGATACTGAAAATCGGAAACTATTCGAAGAGAAGCAGACCACCGATTTTCCCACTTATAGTTCACTGATAGAATTTGTACAGCAACGCTGCAAGGTCCTAGAATTATCTGAACCTATTAAAACTATTCGAAAATATGACAATTCTCCAAATACCTCCATAAAACAATCTAAGGTCCTTACAACTTTCGGTCAGAAAATTGAAAAACCTAAAGAAATAGAGGTAAAATCGCCTGCTAACCGTAATTGTTCTAAATGCAAGAAGGATCACTTACTGTACAGATGTTATGAATTCAGACGTATGCCTTATAACAAGAAGGTAGAATTTGTCAAGTCTAATAAGTTGTGTCTGAATTGCCTGAAAGGTGATCATCAAACGAACACTTGTCCATCCAAGCTAAATTGCTTTCAATGTAACAAGAGACATCATTCCCTGATGCATGATCCCTCTACTCTAAGGGAATCGAACCCTTAACCCTATGAGACCACTTCAACTGAATCCACACCAGGATTAGTAGGCACAACTGCTGGAGGAAAAACGGTATTGTTAGGAACAGCAGTCGCCCATATTAGAGATTGGCAGGGTCATGTGCACCCCATCAGAATGGTGATTGATTCTGGTTCACAATTCTCCATCATAACAGAATCTTGTGCACGAAGGCTTGGACTCAGGTGGAGACCCACGAGGCGACTCTTGTCCGGAGTTGGTTTAGCGCATCTTCCAGCATCAAAGGGCATAATTATCTGCACTTTGTCTCCTATAAAGGGAATCGCAACAGAAATCAAATGCAACGCATTAGTTATGCCACAAGTAACTTCAAATCTGCCTAGCGTTTCATTAGACCGATCTATACTTTCTCATGTTGGGTCAATTGAGTTAGCTGATGAAACCTTTTGGGAATCTAAACCAATAGATTTTCTACTAGGATCAGACCTATTTTTTCAAATAATTTCTTCGGAACCAAGCATCAAGTTATCTGACAATTTTGGAACATTCCCAACTATCTTTGGGCATGTTGTCATTGGAGTTCCTCCCTCAGAATTTTTCCCATCGGCTGAGGTGTGCTTGTCTATTTTGGAAAACCCTCTTAAGCTTTTGGGAACTAGAAGAGATCCATTCCACTTCTTATCCCCATCCTGAATACGCTGAATGTGAGAAGTATTTTATAGACAGGAAGATGGGAGGTATATGGATGCATTACCACTACGTGATCAAACTTTGGAGTACCCTGAATCTAAATCGCTATCTAGGGCCAGATTTCTCAATCTAGAAAAGAAACTTAGCCGGCAGCCAGCTCTTAGAGAAAAATATAATGCCTTCATGAATGAATACCTGGAACTTAATCACATGAAGGAAGCTAGTAGGCCTTCCAAGTATATCATTCCGCATCACGCGGTATTTAAGGGCTCTGACAATGACCAAAAAATTAGAGTTGTTTTCGATGCCTCAATGTGGACACCATCTGGCTCCCCTTATGATAACCTTATTGTGGGTCCTAAATTGCAGCTAGATATAATAATACGAGAGAGAGACGTTGTTTATATTACGTTATATTATAATACGTTCAGTCGACTCACGGCACTTGATGGTGACCCTAGCCTGTTTCGTTGTGTCCACGACGTCATATAGTTTCCTAAATCTTGAGAAAAGGGAATCGAATGAAATTAGAAGACTGGCCACAACGGCGTCTGTCACCTGCCTCGACGAATTCGGAGAACCCTGGTACCAGGTTTTATTTTGGACTTTCTTTAAATACTTATTCTTCCATGAAAATACCTTTTATCTCTTTATCTCTCTCTCTCTCTCTCGTTCAGATTCATCAAGTTCAGTTCATTATTTTCATTTATTATTAATTATTAACTATTTATTATTTTTTAACTATTTATTATTATTATTATTTATTATTAATAAGATTAATACATCCTTATTTTTTACCTATTATTTTATTTTTGTATTTTTTCTTCTTCTTATCAGAGTTAATATTTTAATGTTGTTTTATTAATTTTACATTTAGTTCAATTGTTTATCATTTATGTTTAGTTACAGGTATTTTTATTTTATTGTTCTCATCATCGTTTTTTCTTTATTTTAAATATTTCTACTTATTTTCACTCGTAAATATTATTGTGTAAATATATTCTTATATGGCAATTATTACCATCATTATTATCTTTTTTTTTCTTCTTTATTAACTTATTCATTACTAGTACAAGGTTCAATTCAATATAACTTGTGCCACCTCAAAATAGAACCGGCAATACAGCGTAAGGTGATTTCAATCATAAATAATAAAAATTGAGCTCCGAACGCAACAACATGGTTGACCAAAAAATATATCCTCAAAGTATGCTCTGACGATAAACACCCTGTTGGTAAATAAATTATAACTGGTAATGTTTTCTGCCCCAACTTAGTCAATTTTTCTTGTATTCATTTCTGAAGTCACTGCACATCGGATTTCGTTTGTTTCTTAAATTTCCTAAAAAGTTATCCTTGGGTGTTGTACTTTCTGTGTTTTTCCAAATTAATATCATATGAATTTTCCCTTGAGGCTCTTCTACGTTGTTCTTCGTTTTTAATCGTCGGATACTGAGGATATCCATCGAAGACAATGGTAACATTATACCTCTAGTTGGTTATTATATACAGATCTAGTTGGTTATCAGTCTGGTTCAGGCCGGTGAGTGATACAGATCGGCTCCACGTCTGTTCTACCTGTGACTAGGTTTATATAGTCCGATTACTGTAAAATTTTGTATACTGCTGTGTCTTGAAGCGTTCGTTCGATTTGCTGAGTTTAGTGAAAATCAAACAGGAATCTTTGCTAGGAGTTAATTAAAACAAATTGGGCTTATTGGCGTGAAGAGGCTGCCTTATCTCACTGCAGCCTAGGACCTGCAGCCCCCCACCACCTGCCCGGCACTGTGGACAGCTTATCAGGACCGACGTGCTTCCATGGATAATTATCACCGGACGAGCCAGGCGTCATACTAGTTCTCCCATTGTCTACCAGAATGATGCTGCGCCGGAAATTAGTCCCTTAAGACTCGGATAGACTGATCAACTGGAGCGGCGTTTTTTTTTTTTTTTTTTTTTTTTTTTTTTTTTTTTTTTTTTTTTCTTTATCGTCTTCCCGAAGGTATGTAAGGGCACGCATACAGTGATAAGTATTATCTGGCTTTGAATTGTTGGTATGCATATATCTCATTGTTATTGTTTTTTTTCCTCTAAATTATATATGTATATTTGTGTATATATATTTTAGCCTCTTATATAGTTTTAATTCTTAATCATTTATACCTTTTTTTTTTTTTTTTTTTTTTTTAATCTTTTAGACTGTTAGGTATTTCTCATTATAGTGATACCAACTGATTTATATGTTTTAAATTTTTAATCTCTAATTTTATTTAGTTTTGGTTCTTTCTTTCAGTCTGAATTGTTTTTTTTTTTTTGTTTTTTTTTTTTGTTTTTTTTTTTGTTTTTTTCCACCTTTTAATTAATATTTTTTTTAGATACTTTATTATTTTTTTTTTAATGGTTACCATCTTATATATATATATATATATATATATATATATATATCTTTTTTTATTCCTTTTTTTTTTCTAATTTTTAAACCTTTTATGTATTTTTCATATTATAGTTTTACTAACTGATTTAAAAATTTTAACCTTTAATTTTATTTATGGTTTTTAGTATTTTTTTTTTTCCTTGCTTTTATACTAATATATATTATTGTTATCTTATAAATATGAATAATTAGATTGCATATATTTTATTTTTGTTGTTTTCTGTTGAATTATTATATACATTTTTAGCTATTTATCTATTTTAAAGATTATTTATTCATATATATATATATATATATATATATATATATATATATATATTATTTTATACTATATTTTATTTTTGTTGTTTTCTGTTTAATTATTACAAAAATGTTTAGCTGTTTATCTATTTTAATATATTTTAAGGATTATTTATTCATGTATATATTATTTTAAACAATATTTTATTCATTAAGGTTAGTATAGAATTAGTTTTCAGTATCTACTGTTAAAGTAAAGAGATATGGATTATAATGAAGGTAATTCTGGGAAAGTTGAAATAGGAGAGAGTATGGGTTTTGAGGTCGGCGGGGCCCGTACAGGAAGCAGAAGTTGTCTCCTTTATGTCCGTGGCCACCGCGGGAGGAGGCGAAAAAAAGTTTGCGAAGGTAGAATGGCAAGAAAATGGGAATGGCCCAGTATTAGGCAAAACTGTGCCCATCGAAGACGTCTTGCCAAAGAGGCCCAAACAGCCGCCGAGGACCGCGATAACTAATAAAGATGTAGATGAAATAGAGCGCAGCCAGGCGGATCTTGCATCAGGTGCAAATGAAAGAGTCTGTCCTGTCTGTGGTCTGTCATTTAAGGGCGATAGAGGCCTCAGAACCCATATAGCCAAGAAGCATCCCAGGGAGGCAAACAGCGCAAAACTAAGGGGTATACTTGGTAACAATATAAAAGAAAATATTGGAGAGGATGAGGCTGATGATGTTAAAAAAGAAATAAACAGATGGTCGGCTGTCTTTGAAGACTTTACGAAGGGCAATATATTCAAGGCTGAGGATTTCGATGAAGCAGTGGGCAGTTTCTTAAATTTTCTGAAAAATATAAATGCCCAACTGCCTGGCCCACAGCATCCTGCTATAAAATTCTACAAAATTAGGAACAAAAATAAAACCGATATGGCTAGCAAGGGTGCCGGAAAAACATCAAATCCTCAGCGAGCCAACAAGAAAGATAGGAGCCGTCGGCAAGAACAGTACCAGTTCGAAGTAGCCCAATACAACTACTATAATAGGCGGAAAAAAGTGGTACAGACCATTATGAATGCCGACGCTCCCAAGCATTGCCCTCTGAAGGTAGCCGACATCGAGAGCCATTTTAGAGGCCTCTTTGAGAAAGAAAATCTCTGCAAACGTGCGGATTACGAGAAATGCGCTCCGGTGCCAAATGTAGTGTCAATCGACGCAAAATTAGTAAGGAAGGCAATTAAATCAACTTCATTGGACACATCACCGGGGCCGGATGGAGTCTTGATCCGCACGATAAAATATTTTGACGTATCTCATATAATAAAGAATATTGCAGAGATAATGCTGAAGGTGGGTTATGTGCCAGAGCCTCTTCGTCAAGGGCGCACAATATTGGTATATAAAGGAAAAGGTGAGGTCAGAAGCATGTCTTCATGGAGACCAATCACGATATACTCCATAGAGCGCCGGATCATAGAGAAGGTTCTGGACCACGAACTGAGGAAACAGGTCACCTTCAGCAAAAATCAAAGAGGCTTCATCAGGGGCTTACCGGGAGCACATGTGAGCGCGAGGATTATCGATGCGATTTTAAAAGATTCCAAGCATAAAAAAAACGACTGCGCTGTGGCATTCCTCGATGTAGTAGGTGCATTTGACAACGTTGGCCACAATCACATCGTTAGCTCTCTAGAGGCAAGAGGGGTGTCACCGGACCTCAAAAATATAATAGCAGCTCTCCTTACCACTAATAAAATTAAGATTAGTGTAGGAGCGCACTCGACCAGCCAGATCAGTGTGCTCAGAGGAGTGCCTCAGGGCGGGCCCTTGTCGCCTTCGCTATTTAACCTGGCCATAGACCACCTCTACCGGGACTTATGTGACCAAGAATTTGCCAAAAATTTTGGCTACCAATTAAGTGACCAAGAATGTGTGGTCCTTACAGGATTCGCGGACGACCAGGCGGTCTCGGCACGCGACAAGGGTGCAGCCGAGAGAATTATTAACAGCACTCAGAGGGTGCTAGCAGAGATGGGTCTGGCTATAAATCCGCTAAAAAGCGTGGGAATTGTTATAGAAAAAGGAGAGCTGCAGACGACGACATTCTCCCTGGAGAACGGAGACAGCATTCAGACTGTAAATAAGAATGAGAGAATAAAATATTTGGGATGCTCGTTCTCGGGAGAGATTGTCTTTAATGATGAGGCGGTGACAATAGTGAACGCTAATCTCGACAAATTGGGAAGCTCGTGTTTGTTAAAACCAGAGCAGAAGGTCAACGTTGTGAATCGATACGTGTTCCCGGGGCTCACTTATCCTCTCCAGACAGCACCCCTAACTAAAATACGTCCTGCAGTATTGGATGGTATTGACACCAATATTCGCAGGAGTATCAAAGCCATAATTGGGCTCCCGGCCAACACCTCGACAGCGATGTTCTACGCACCAAGGAGGTATAGAGGACAGGGATTGATCCGTTGCCAATGGGAGGCTCCTTTGCAGCATTGGTCCATTGCTCAGCGGCTGTCAAATGTGCCGGATGCCCTGTTCCAGTCTATATTTAATTACCAAGAAGAGCTGGCGGAATGCGCCGAGAGACTGGGTGTTGATCAGGGCTACCGAAGTGCGAGAGCTCTACGTCAGTCGCTGCGTGAAAATGCTTTTGAAGAATGGGCCAATTATAAATGGCAGGGAATTGGAGTTCGACATTTTAAAGAGACCCCGAAGGCCAACAGATACATCTACGACAAGCAGGTTCTTTCGGGGTCAGAATGGTCGAACTCCTTAAAACTCAACATTAATTATGCCCCTCTGCGAGGAGTCCCAGGAGCCAGCGGACAACCGAGAGAAGTTGGGTCCCTCTGTCGTAAATGCGGCAGAGAGTCTGAAACACCAGCCCACGTGCTGGGAAAATGCCCCAACAACTCCCTCCTCATAACTCGCCGGCACCATAGGGTTAAGCATGAACTTATAAGACTCCTTAAAGAGAGGAACTTCGCCTGCTTTGACGAGGTCTATTGCATTGACACAGATGGATCCACGAGGTATGCAGACATTGTCGCATTCCCTAAGACCGGGAATAAAGCACTGGTGGTGGATCCGACAATTAGATTTGAAAACAATGACCTTGACCAGGCGGGTGAGGTGGAAAGGGAAAAGAGAGATATCTACGAAAAGTGCATCCCTTTCCTTAAAGAGAAGTTCCGCGAGACCTTTGGAGAGAGAGAGTTCTCCGTGACAGGCCTCTGGTTCGGATCTCGCGGAACGATCCCAAAAAGAACAAGGAGTTTTTTAGAAGACCTAGGTGTCGAGATGAGAGAAATTTCGGTGTTGGCTGAAAATATAATCTTGGACTCCCTGGGCATTATCCACTATCACCTATATGGCCACTAATTATGTGTGGCTGTTCTGTCTGTCAAAGATTTTTTTTATATATATATATATTTGTGTACATTTTTTATTTATTTATTAATTGTGTATTTATTTATATCTATTCACTTATTTATTCATATATTTATATATTCGTCTAGTTATTTATCTATTAGCTATTTTGTTTTTTGCTCTGTATGCGTGCCATGAAAGGACGGGGAGAAAAATGAGAGAGAATGTTGAAAGATTTGCTCAAGAGTGATGTAAACTATAACGGGGGAAGAAAAAAGAAAGAAAAATAATGGTTTAAGGGAAAAAAAGAGAAGGAAAAAAAGGAAAAAAAAATAATAATAAATAAAAAGTAAATAAAATATTGGAAAAGAAAAAAAAATGTAAGATTTTGTAACCGTACGTTTATATGCATGAAAAATTATAATGTAATTTTAGTTTAATTAATGTACGAAATTGTATTGATAAGTATGCTGTGTGTTGTAGCAACCCAATGTAATTGGGCAGCATTGTTTTGTTTTGTTTTAAAAAATAAAGCATTTCTCTCTCTCACAATATGCATTTACCATGCCTCCAAAAGTGGCACCATTAGGCCAACTTACGTAATGTATCAAATATCCTCCGTCTATAACAAATCTTGCATTTTTAAGATTAACATAAGTTTGCCATTTTCAAAAATGCTCACTAAGGAAGACTTTGTTCCCTTACGGAGTGACACATTATCAAATAAGGTTGGTGGTTTTGAAGCTAGCTCGAATGATAGATATTCTTTTAATTTCAATGGGTTGTCGCAGATACATAAAATTATGTTGAACAGCTGCTGCGGATTTATTACTATTTACTTTGATTGAACTTTAACCTTCTTAGGCTGGGCCTGCGTCTTCACTTCATCCTTATACCGTAATTTTATCTCACCAAAGTGTTTCCGCACATCTTTTGTATTGCTGCGATTCCTACTTCATACGCCTGGTCACAATTGACTGAGCCGTCGGAAACATAGCCCGATGATAGTGATAGAAGTTCTCCAGATTCTTTTGTAGATGGATTATGTTCTTGAAGCCAGGATGTAAACTTATGAACATCTAATTGATCTCTCTTCTCTCTTGAATCTCTAACTTCAACATGCTGTTCATTAAACGTTATTGCTGTTCCTAAAAACCATGTGCGTACCCAGCTGCCCCCCCCCCCCCTGGAAGGCTGGATGCAATAAGTAAGTTTTTAAGGCGGGAAGCAGTAAGAGAATATTTTTTTTCAAGCAATTAATTGTAATAACTAAGTTGATAAAGCACTGCTATAGTTATACATACTTTTGGTTTCATTCACCTTTTCCGCGGTAAGATGTTACAACCTGAACGACAATACCTTGCCTCCCCCCCTATTTGATTCTGGGTACGCCCTTGCTAAGAACTCTTCAATAGCTTCATGTACTTTTAAAAAATAGGGAGTTCCAAGTATCCAGTTTGAAAGTGTGCTTTCTGTAATGCCTGTAATGTGTAATTCTGTAATGTGGCGGGATGGCCGAGTGGGCAAACGCGTTAAAAAATACGCGTTGCCCAAGGCAACTTATGATTGAGAACCGAAAGATAGCAAGTTCAAAACACGGAGCCAGGGGAAAATTTAATTATACTCGGCATCAATCCCCCACCCTCTCCCCTGGCCCGGGAAACCCCGTATAGCCTTCAAGGCGAGGATGGGGAGGGCCAATAAAAAAAAAAAAAAAAAAATTTAATTGTTGTTGATATGTGCAAATTCCAATCGCCAGTTCGTACTGCATAAATGAATTGAAAAATAATATCAATAGATATTAGTAAGTTAATCCAAAGTTTTAATGTTCTACTTGATAATTCAATATTTTTCAATGAATCGTTTATCATGGAACAAGATTTGATTATACTTAACTTTTTAAATGAATTTAATTATTTATTTATTTTAAATCGATTAAGTTAATATTATTTAATAAATTATAAAATAGTAAAAAATAAACTTATATATTAGTTTTGTTGGCGTCCCTGTGGTGGAAATCGATTTTTTTACACATAATTTTAAAGCTTAATTTTTGCCCTAAAAATTTTATCTGAACAATTTTTAAGAATAGCTGTCAGGCTAAATTTTATAAAAGAAAGTTGTAACTACGAAATTTATTTTTCGCGAAGAAAAATGTACATTGACAAATAACTGCCGAAGTATGGGCAATAGGAAAAACTTCCTATATATTATTTTAAAGGTAAGCGTTTATAAAAAACGATGTGTTAAAAAATTTCTGAATTGGATTAGTAATAACGGAGGTGTAAAGTAAAACCCGAACCAGTGGAAAATTACAGTAAAATGTTGGTAGGGGGGTTAGCACAAATGGCAGGGGCGGGTACGTTTGAGAAAAAGCTGGTTTTAGTAAGTACTAACAACTGACAAAAATTCAGCTTGTCTCTAATTATTCCTGACATTCGGTCATTTGGCCTTCATTGCCTGGGCTACACTGTGGGACGGTAGAAATCGAACGTTATGATTCGAAATGGAATGCCCCAGCTTGTTTTAAAAATGTTTAATTTTTTTCTTTTATTTTTATACATTAATTTATTTTAAAATTTGAAATTTTTCGTGCAAATAATTAAATTTGGATATGAGACTCCTAGTTATATTTTTCTTAACATATAAATTTGGCGTAAATCAAATCTTTTGTAATGTTTTATTCCACATTCCATCCATATTTGATTTACATGAATACTATGCCAATCAGAAGCCACTTTGTACCCATATACAAAGTGGCTTCTGATGACTATCAATTTGATCAATGACTATCGGATATTTTTGAGTACGCCAATATTTTCTGTTGACAAGAGAATAGGTACTTTATTTTTTCGAAATTCATTGGTATTGTTTTGAATGTGTATTTGTTCAAAAATCCAATAGCTTACACAATGTTTCAGATTCCACAGATATGGGAGGAAGTGGATTTTTTTCGGTCACTTATGGGGAGTAACCGACAGTACAGGCGTAGAGAAGTGGCGGCCCCATCGCCCAGCCATTAGGCTGCAATCAGCCACTGGTCCTCCAGGTTGGGGGGACACTTACACATAAACACACACACAGTACACAATTCACAGCATACTACAATAGCCTTCACTACAGATAAAGGTCAACTACAGTACACACCCCTAGGTACCTTCCCTAAGTAGCCGCCTCGGATGAGGGAGTGCGTCAGGGTGCTCTGAGGAGGCAGTCCCTCCATCTGACTCGGGGGCAGTCGGCTAATAACCCATTCCCCTTAAATTTAACTATTAGGAAACCTTTATAAAGTAATGAAGCCGGACTGAATATTATGAATAGACCCAGGAACCGTAATAATGACTTACGAATTGCCTATTGGAACGTTTTATCATTGTACAGACTAGGAGCCCTTCGGGCACTCCTTACAGAACTTGACAATTATAGAGTTGACATTGCAGCAATCCAGGAAGTCCGCTGGCTTGGATGTGGATCGCTTGAAAAGAGGCACCATACCCTATACTACAGCTGTCATGAGAAGCCATAGATCTAATCTTATTGGTGTAAGAGTCTTCAGGGGAGCCAACGTAGATTCAGATCACTTCATGAGCATCGCGAGGATCCGTTCACGGATATCAACGAAAAGAAGAACATCAGGCCCAATACCACAGAAATACGATGTCTCAAAGCTGAAGAACGTTGAGCAAAATGCAGCTTACCGGCATTGTTTGGAGACGAAACTGGCGGAAGAGTTGAGAAGCAGAGACGATTCATTAGAGGAACACTGGACAGGTATAGCCGAAGCCCTCAAACATGCAGCAGAGGAGACAATTGGACGTCAACCAAGAATCAAGAGATCCCCGTGGTTTGACAATGAATGCCTAGCTCTCACAACCAGGAAGAATGAAGCCTACATGAAGATGATCCAGCGTCACACAAGGAGATCCCAAGAAGAATACAGACTTAGAAGGAAAGAAGAAAAGAAATTCCATCGAAAGAAAAAAAGGATATGGGAGAACAATAGAATGGAGGATATCGAGAGGCACAGGACTCTACATGAAAGTCGGCTGTTCTTTCAAAAAGTTAAGGAAGGGAGATCTGTATTCAAACCTAGGGTCACTTCATGCAAGGATGAAGATGGAAATCTGCTAACAGAAAAGCATGACATCTTGGAGAGATGGAGGAAGCACTTCGAGTACACCCTTTATAGAGAAGGCGTAGAAGAGAGGGCCAACGCCGACTCGAGGGCAGATCTCTCAAATGACTCGGAGCCGCCTGACGAGGATGAAGTCGAGATGGCCGTTATGAAACTAAAGAACAACAAGGCTCCAGGAATAGATGGCATACAGGCCGAGATGCTACGATACGGAGGTGAAACACTCACAAAGGAGCTTCACAACCTCATCCTCACAGTATGGGAGGAAGAAAGCATGCCTGATGTTTGGAAAAGAGGAGTTATTTGTCCACTTCACAAAAAAGGCGATCGGATGCTGTTTGAAAATTATCGAGGCATTGTTCTTCTGCCGACTGCCTACAAAATTTTATCAAACATCCTTTTTGAAAGACTCGCCCCACACGCGGAAAGGGAGAGAGGTGGATACCAGGCTGGGTTCAGGAGGGGTAGGTCATCGATAGACCAAATTTTCTCCTTGAGATGCCTACTGGAAAAAGCTAAGGAGTATAAAATAGGCACACATCACCTTTTCCTTGACTTCAAGTCAGCGCACGATAGTGTGAACCGACCGGAGCTATACCAGGCATTAGAGGAAATGAATGTGCCCCAAAAGTTGATTCGTCTGGTGCAGATGACTATGCTGGGCTCGAACAGTGAGATTCGCATTGGATCCGACTTCTCTGGTCCCATTGTGACCAACTGCGGTGTGAGACAGGGAGATGCCCTTGCATGCCTTCTTTTTAATTTTGCCGTGGAACGAGCAGTGCGCCGCTCAGGCATCCAAACCCGGACAACACTTTTTGACAGCACAGTGCAGTTGCTGGGGTATGCAGACGACTTCGACATAGCTGCCAGATCTGAACGTGCCCTTAGAGAAGGTTTCCTACCTCTCGAAGAAGAAGCCAGAAAACTTGGCTTGATCATCAATGAAACAAAGACGAAGTATTTGAGAGTAGGAGGAACAGGAACAGCAGCTGAATTGTTTGAGGTTGGGCCCTAAAAATTTGAGAAGGTGCAAAGCTTTATATACCTGGGTTCGGAGGTCAATGCACTAAATAACATCTCCCAGGAAATCAATAGGAGAATCGCTGCAGCTAACCGGAGCTACTTTGGCCTGGCCAAACACTTTACGAGCAGGTACCTATCGAACAGAAGCAAGATAAACCTTTATAAGACCTTGATCCGTCCTGTCCTTACGTATGGGTCGGAAGCCTGGGCCTTCACCAGAGCTGATGAGGCCATGCTACTGGTATTTGAAAGGCAATTACTGAGAAGAATTTTTGGTCCAGTTCGTGAGGGAGACATATGGAAAAGAAGGAAGAATTCGGAGCTCTTAGAGCTGTATGGTGACATCGACGTGGTTAAATTCATCAGGCTCGGGAGACTTCGATGGGCAGGACACGTGGTTAGGATGGAGGAGAGCATGATTCCGAAGAAAATGCGGAACGGGGAGCTCCATGGCAAGCGGAGAGTGGGACGGCCTAATGTAAGGTGGGTCGACTCCGTTGCAGCGGATGCACGGGTTCTTCTGGGTAGGGATGCGACATCGATGTTACGTAGCCGATGTTTTTCGACCATCGATGTTTGTGGGCCGATGATTTTTTAAGCATTAAAGAAGTTCTTTTTAACATCATGTTAAAATATATTTGCTTTTGCAAAAAATATCGATGTTTTAATAAAAGTTGTTATGAAAAAAACAAACATGTTTTTACATCGATGTTTTGGACAAAAAACATCAATTAATATCCTCTTAACATCGATGTTTTAACGATAAAAAGTGGTTTTTAACATCAATGACAAAAACAAATATGTTTTAACATCGACTTTTGGGACAAAAAACATCAATATATATGCTCTTAACATCAATGTTTTAGACAACATCAAATATTTTTTAACATCGATGTTTAAACAATAACCAAGTTCTTTTTAACATCGATGTTTCATACAAAAACTAATATGCTCTTAACACCGATCTTTTAACTATTAAGTTGTTTTTAACATCGATATTTTTGTGCAAAACATTGATGTTAAAACATATTCGTTTTTGCAGAAAACATCGATGTTTTAAAAAAAGCATCGAATTTATGACAAAAACAAATATGTTTTTACATCGATCTTATAGACAAAAAACATCAATATATACTTAAGAGCGTATATAAATGATATAGACAACATAAAATATTTTTTAACATCGATGTTTTAACAATAACCAAGTTTTTTTTAACATCGATGTTATATACAAAAAAAATATGCTCTTAACATCGATGTTTTAAGTATAACAAAGTTGTTTGTAACAACGATGGTTTTGACCTAAACATCGATTAGGAAACATTTGTTTTTGCAGAAAACAAAACAACATCAATGTTTAAAAAAAAGTTGTTTTTAACATCGATGTTTTGAACAAAGAACATCAATATATATGCTCTTAACATTGATGTTCTAACAATAAAAAATTGTTTTTAGCATCGATGTTTTCGGCAAAAACAAATATGTTTTAACTTCGATGTTTTGGACTAAAAACATCAATCTATATGCTATTAACATCGATGTTAAAACCATTGATTATTAACAATAAAATGTTATTTTTCACATGGATGTTTTCGTCAAAAACAAATATGTTTTAACTCCGATGTTTTAACAATATCCAAGTTGTTTTTAACATCGATGTTATATACAAAATCAAATATGCTCTTAACATTGAATTTTTAACAATAACAAAGTTGTTTTTAACATCGATGTTTTTGCCCAAAACATCAATGTTAATACTTATTGTTCTTACAGAAAACATCGATGTTGTCCAAAACATCGATGTTAAAACATTTTCGTTTTTGTCAAAATCAAACATAGATATTAAAACATATTTGTTTTTGTCAAAAACATCGATGTTAATAACTTATTTTTTTTAAAACATCGATGTTTTCTGTAAAAACAAATATGTTTTAACATCGATGTTTTCTGTGAAAACAAATATGTTTTAACATCGATGTTTTGGACAAAAACATGGATGTTAAAACATATTTGTTTTTGCAGAAAACATCAATGTTAAAACATATTTGTTTTTACAGAAAACATCGATGTTAAAATATTTTCGTTTTTGTCAAAATCGAACATACATATTAAAACATACTTGTTTTGGTCAAAAACATCGATGTTAAAAGGAACTTTGTTATAGTTAAAAATTCGATGTTAAGAGCATATTTGTTTTTGTATATAACATCGATGCTAAAAACAACTTGGATATTGTTAAAACATCGATGTTAAACCATATTTGTTTTTGTCCAAAATATGGAAGTTAAAACATATTTGTTTTTTCCGAAAACATCGATGTTAAAACATATTTGTTTTTCCAGAAAACATCGATGTTTTAAAAAAAGTTGTTTTTAACATCGAAGTTATCCCAAAAAACATAAATTCATATGCTCTTAACATCGATGTTTTGACAATAAAAAGTGGTTTTTAACATCAATGACAAAAACTAATATGTTTTAAAATCGAAGTTTGGGACAAAAACATCAATATATATATGCTCTTAACATCAATGTTTTAGACAACATCAAATATTTTTTAACATCGATGTTTTAACGATAACCAAGTTCTTTTTAACATCGATGTAATATACACAAAAACAAATATCCTCGTAACATCGATGAGAAAACATATTTGTTTCTGCAGAAAAAGTTTAAAAAAAGTTGTTTTTAACATCGTTATTTTGAACAAAAAACATCAATAAAATTGTTTTAAACATCGATGTTTAAACAAACCTATTTAATGTTGCCGAAAACATCAATGTTAAAAACAACTTTTTATTATTAAAATATTAATGATTTTAACGTCGATGTTAACAGCATATATATTGATGTTTTTTGTCAAAAACATCGATGTTAAAATATATTTGATGTTGTCCAAAACATCGATGTTAAGAGCATATATATTGATTTTTTTTCCCAAATCATCGATATTAAAACATTTTCGTTTTTGTCAAAATCAAACATAGATATGAAAACATATTTGTTTTTGTCAAAAACATCGATGTTAATAACATTTTTTTTAAACATCGATGTTTTCTGTAAAAACAAATATGTATTAACATTGATGTTTTGGACAAAAACATCGATATTAAAAACAACTTTGTTATAGTTAAAAATTCGATGTAAAGAGCATATTTGTTTTTTGTATATAACATCGATGTTAAAAAAAAAACTTGGATATTGTAAAAAACATCGATAATTTCTGTAAAAACAAATATGTATTAACATAGATGTTTTGGACAAAAACATCGATGTTAAAAACAACTTTGTTATAGTTAGGAATTCAATGTAAAGTGTTTATTCGTTTTTGTATATAACATCGATGTTAAAATAATACTTGGATATTGTTAAAACATCGATGTTAAAACAGATTTGTTTTTTCCGAACCAATCGATGTTAAAACATTTTCGTTTATGTCAAAAACATCGATGTTAAAAAAAATTTTTTTTAAAACAACGATGTTATTTTAAACATCAATGTTTTCTGCAAAAACATATATGATTTATCGATGTTTTGGACAAAACCATCGATGTTAAAAAGAACTTGGTTATTGTTGAAACATCGATGTTAAAAAATATTTTATGTTGTCTAAAACATCGATGTTAAGAGCATATCTATTGATGTTTTCTGTCCAAAACATCGATGTAAAAACATGTTTGTTTTTTTCATAACAACTTTTATTAAAACATCGATGTTTTTTGCAAAAGCAAATATATTTTAACATCGATGTTAAAAAGAACTTGGTTAATGCTTAAAAAAAAAAGGTTACTACTAAAAACATCGATTTCAACATCGGCCCACAAACATCGATGGTCGAAAAACATCGGCTACGTATAACATATATGATTTATCGATGTTAAGAGCATATTTGTTTTTGTATATAACATCGATGTTAAAAAGAACTTGGTTATTTTTGAAACATCGATGTTAAAAAATATTTTATGTTGTCTAAAACATCGATGTTAAGAGCATATCCATTGATGTTTTTTTCCAAAACATCGATGTAAAAACATATTTGTTTTTGCCATAACTTTGATGTTAAAAACAATTTTTTTTTTAAAACATCAATGTTTTCTTAAAAAACAAACAAGTTTTAACATCGATGATTTGGACAAAAACATCGATGTTAAAATATATTTGATGTTGTCCAAAACATCGATGTTAAGAGCACATATATTGATGTTTTTCGTCAAAAACATCGATGTTAAAACATTTTTGTTTTTGTCCAAAACATCGATGTTATAGAACAACTTTTTTTAAAACATCGATGTTGTTTTAATCATTGATGTTTTCTGCAAAAACAAATATGTTTTAACAATAAAAAGTTGTTTTTAACATCGATGTTTAGCTATAATATAAAATGTTTAGGTCCTAACAGTTGAATATTTAATAAACGGTTATGTAAAACCAACTATGTAGAAAACATGGATGTTTTTATATATTAATAATGAAAAATAAACATGCTTTACACTTAAACATCGATTTAAATACATTTGGGCACTAATATGTTAAAGTTTAAAGAACGTATAAATAAAAAAACATCGATGTCGAAAAACATCGATGTTCTTGAACATCGATGTTTTGTGGTCGATGTTTAATCGACATCGATGTTTTGATTGTAAAAACATCGATGTTTTGCCTTCGATGTCGCATCTCTACTTCTGGGCACTCGAAACTGGAGAGCTGCCGCAAAAGACCGAACCAACTGGAAGCTTTTGGAGGAGGCCCAGACTCGGTGACGGGTTATTGCGCCACTAATGATGATGATGATGGGGAGTAACGATGATGATGTGAGTTATAACGAAGCTGAATGGTATAAGTTTACTAAAACTCTCTTAACTATTTAAAAAGTACCTATATACACTCTAAAAATAGTAAGTTTGGAAATATGTTTTTTTATTTTCGAAAACATAATGATGAATTGATATAACTACATTTATTTTATTTGATATTAACAAATTTAATTAATATTTATTAAATGTGTCAAGTTAATAAAAATACAATTAAATATTTTTATAAGTTTAAAAAAAAAAAAAGAAAACCAGGTGTAGGGGCCAACGTGGTCCAACAGTGGTTGAATGGTGGAAAAACCTATTTTTTGAAGGTATTGCAATTTTTTTTCCTTTTTATTATTAATAAATAGAATAGTTACCTGACTGACGGAGATATTCCGATTTTAATTTTTTTATGACCCTTTGAAAATCGATCATTGAAAAAGTTTATTTTTCAACGAAAAATTTGTGACAATATAATTATTGTTGCAACTCATATTTTTGTTTATTGGTGCGATTTTCCTTCATAATCATGAAAGCGATCCCACATATTACACTACCATAAAAATGATTCTTTTTTAGTTTTAACCCGGAAATAAAATCCCTAATAAATGCAATAAAAGTAAGACAATTTTTTTTTTTTTTTTTTTTTGGTAATCATTATTTTTTATGCGCAGCCGAGCGCAGTTTTAAAATCCACTTTTTTAAGAAGAAGATACCTCCAAAGACATATTAAAACATATTCTAGCTGCGTTCACCTGGCATCTGTAAATGCGTGATTTTTTTTATTGAATTCCCTTTGCTATATCATGCAGTTTATTCGCTATGGAGCTTGTGCTTCAAATTAGATTATTACCCGAATTTTTATGCAATTGCATATTTTGTTCGCGTACACCTGATATATATAGCAGACCAAATATTATTACGAATTAGAGTACGCAGAGTACTTAGAGTAATTGTCCAAGTTTTATTATTTTTATTGCATATTTGATGGTTATTGCATATATTTACATATTTTGATGATCTAATAAAGTAAACAAGAAATTTAGAAATATAAGATTCCCAATTTCGATCGGCGTAGATGCGATCCTCCACTTCTTCGAATTGAAGATGACTGTGATTCCCGACTTTCCACCTCCCTTTTTAGTCTCAAACAAAACAAACATATCAGTTAGATGTTTGTTTACTTTCAATACGAAACTTCGTTTCCCTAATTGTGTTTAATTTATTTCATTTAACCCTTAACTACTCACCCGAATCAGTGTTACTTATCTACTCACCTCGGGTTAATATAACCCAGAACAAAAAAAATATATTTAAATAACCTTAGGGTGTAAGATATTTAAAATTAAAGATAATTTTAAACAACTGGAGAAGGCTTGAAAATATATATTTATTTATGTATAAAGTAAATGAAAGTTTTAAAATATAATCGCATTTTATAGTTTCAATCGCACAAAAGTCTGGGTCGCTGAGTTGTGTCAGTAAGATAGCGTCAATGAATCTATTGTTGGTTATAATTGCGGCTCGTGGCTTCGAAACATGTGTTTGATAAATATTTACTTTATGTGAAAAACCTGTAATGCAATTATTTCTAGTATAAGGCTCTTGAATAAGGGTTATATCTATGTTTTTGGCTTGAATAAAGTGATTTAAGTAGTTCGTACATGTTTTAGAGTGATGTGCGTTTACCTGTAGGATTTTTAAATCCACGTCTAAAAGAAATGTCGTTTAATAGTCAGTGTTTTGTATAAGTTTGTTGACTTCTTTGATGTACGAGGGACACTTCCTGTCTAATGCGGAGTGGTTGGTATCGATTTTTAGTCTTTCTCGTTTGATGTGTTTGTTATAATTAGAGCAGTTTGGGCATTTCCTGATTTGTTCATTGCAGTCCTTGATTTTATGGTTACCTGAACAGTGTGGACACGTTGTTGGACCCTGGCACCGCTACTTCGAGTAATAATATTTGCAACAATTGGTACAACGACGGATTCTGTAGTAGTCGACGGCCCAGTGCTTGCTATAACCTAGACTTTTCTATTGTGCATTAATTATTTTATTGTGGCTGCGTCTGTTTCTATAACAGTGCGTCCTATTGTTTATCCTATTTTTCAGCAAAATAATTGGACGAACTGCGTCTCGATCAATGTTCACCTCACTGTTCCGTTCCACAAGATGATCAACTATATTTTCCTTTGTAAGGTCATCTTCTATATTTTGATGATCAGTCTGGGTTTGTTTCTCCTTTTAGCCCTTATTATGAAGCTGTCTTTTTCTCTAGCTTTTTGTAAATATTGCTTCGTACTTCTTCGGAATGGGTTTTTCTCCAAAACATCGATGTTTTAAAATATTTATTTTTTTCAAAACCAATTAACAGCTTTATTTCTCTTAAAAACATCGATGTTATTGTGAAAACAAAGATGTTAAAGTATCCTTGTTTTTGTTAAAAAATATCGATGTTAAAAAAAATTTGTTTTTGTCTATAACATCGATGTTAATACATATTTATCCAAAACATCGATGTTCTTGTCAAAACATAGATGTTAAAGTATACTCGTTGTTGTCAAAACATCGATGTCGAAGACAAGTTTGTTAATGTTAAAGCAGCTTTGTTTTAACTAAAACATCAATGTTAAGAATATATAATTGTCCATAACATCGAGGTTAATATATATTTATCCACAACATCGATGTTATTGTCAAAACATCGATGTTAAATGATACTTGTTTTTGTTAAAAACATCGATGTTATTAACAACTTTGTTTTTGTTAAAAACATCGATGTTATTAACAGCTTTGTTTTTGTTAAAAACATCGAGTTTATTGTCAAGACATCGATGTTAAATGATACTTGTTTATGTTAAAAACATCGATGTTAAAAAAAATTTGTTTTTGTCCATAACATCGATGTTAATAAATATCTATCCAAAACATCGATGTTATTGTCAAAACATTGATGTTAAAGTATACTTCTTTTGATAAAAATATCGATGTTAAAAAAATTTGTTTTAGTCCATAACATCGATGTTATTAACAGCTTTGTTTTTGTCCATAACATCGATGTTAATACACATTTATCCAAAACATCGATGTTATTGTCAAAACATAGATGTTAAAGTATGATTCTTTTGATAAAAACATCGATGTTAAAAAAAATTTGTTTTAGTCCAAAACATCGATGTTATTAACAGCTTTGTTTTTGTCCATAACATCGAAGTTATTAACAGCTTTGTTTTTGTTAAAAACATCGATGTTATTATCAAAACATCGATGTTAAATGATATTTGTTTTTGTTAAAAACATCGATGTTAAAAAAAGTTTGTTTTTCTCCAAACTTCGACGTTTTAAAATATTTATTTTAGTTAAAAACCAATTTACTTTTGGTAAATGCATCGATGTCGAAAACAAGTTTGTTAATGTTAGAGCATCTTTGTTTTAACTAAAACATCGATGTTAAGAATATATATATATATATATATATATATATATATATATATACATATATATATATATATTGAAGAAGAAGAAGAAGAAGAAAAAGTATTTTTATTCTGGGACGTCTTGTCCCCTAAGAATAACAATATATGTACAAATCCAGAGTCATTTGTCTGGCTAGTTTAAAACAAAGTTGTTAATTAATTATATTGTTGTTTTTATCTAAAGCATCGATGTTATTGTTAAAAGATCAATGTTAAAACAAATTTGTTTTTGTACATAACATAGAGTTTGATATATATTTATCCACAACATCGATGTTATTGTATATTAAAGTATACTTGTTTTTCTTAAAACCATCGATGTTATTAACAGCTTTTTTTTTGTTAAAAACATCGATGTTATTGTCAAAACATCGGTGTTAAATGATACTTGTTTTTGTTAAAAACATCGATGTTATTAACAACTTTGTTTTTGTTAAAAACATCGATGTTATTACACATTTATCCAAAACATCGATGTTATTTTCAAAACATAGATGTTAAAGTATGATTCTTTTGATAAAAACATCGATGTTAAAAAAGTTTGTTTTTCTACAAAACATCGATGTTTTAAAATATTTATTTTTTTTCAAAACCAATTTGCTATGGTAAATGCATCGATGCCCAAAACAAGTTTGTTAATGTTAGAGCATCTTTGTTTTAACTAAAACATCGATGTTAAGAATATAAATATATATATATATATATATATATATATATTGTTGTTTTTATCTAAAGCATCGATGTTATTGTTAAAACATCGATGTTAAAACAAATTTGTTTTTGTCCATAACATAGAGTTTAATATATATTTATCCACAACATCGATGTTATTGTATATTAAAGTATTCTTGTTTTTCTTAAAAACATCGATGTTATTAACAGCTTTGTTTTTGTTAAAAACATCGATGTTATTGTCAAAACATCGATGCTAAATGATACTTGTTTTTGTTAAAAACATCGATGTTATTAACAACTTTGTTTTTGTTAAAATAATCGATGTTATTAACAGCTTTGTTTTTGTTAAAAACATCGAGTTTATTGTCAAGACATCGATGTTAAATGATACTTGTTTTTGTTAAAAACATCGATGTTAAAAAAAATTTGTTTTTGTTCATAACATCGATGTTAATAAATATTTATCCAAAACATCGATGTTATTGTCAAAACATAGATGTTAAAGTATACTTCTTTTGATAAAAACATCGATGTTAAAAAAATTTGTTTTAGTCCATAACATTGATGTTATTAACAGCTTTGTTTTTGTCCATAACATTGATGTTAATACACATTTATCCAAAACATCGATGTTATTGGCAAAACATAGATGTTAAAGTATACTTGTTTTTGATAAAAACATCGATGTTAAAAAAAATTAGTTTTAGTCCATAACATCGATGTTATTAACAGCTTGGTTTTTCTCCAAAACATCGATGTTTTAAAATATTTTTTTTTGTTCAAAACCAATTTGTTATGGTAAAAGCATCGATGTTTAAAACAACATATATGATGTAATTGTCAAAACATATCGAAAAAATCGAATTTTTTATACATTAAATATGAATTATAAAATGCTTTACACTTTAACATCGATTTAATTAGGTTTGGGCATTAATATGTTAATGTTCAAAGACTGTATAAATTAAAAAACATCGATGTTTTGTGGTCGATGTTTAATCGACATCGATGTTTTGATTGCAAAAACATCGATGTTCAAAACATCGATGTTTTGCCTTCGATGTCGCATCTCTACCTACTAGCCGCATTTAGAACACTACGAACTGATCTAAAGAAAAAACTATCTCAGGTTATCAGTGAAATTACAGAGCACATGCTAAACGCAACAGATATTCTGAACCAGACCTCTGAAACTAATCACTCTAGCCAAGATAACCCCCAATCATATTCAGAAACCGTTGTTCCCCGTTCAAAACGTAAGTCATCTACATCTACCTATGATATTATATTAAAAAGCAAGAAAAAACAAAATGGTGAGGAATTGAAAAAATAATTTAAATCAGTTATAAAGCCGAAAGACTTAAAAATCGGAATCAACAAAATAACCTCAAAAAGACAACTTTATAATAAGAACTAAAAGGAGAAACAAACCCAGACTGATCATCAAAGATATAGACGATGACCTTACAAAGGAAAATATAGTTGATCATCTAGTGGAACAGAACAGTGAGTTGGAAATTGATCGAAACGCAGTTCGTCCAATTATTCTGCTGAAAAATAGGAGAAACAACAGGACGCACGCTGTTATAGAAACAGACGGAGCCACAAGAAATAAATTTATAAGAAAAAGAATAAGTCTAGGTTATAGCAAGCACTGGGCCGAAGACTACTACAGAATCCGTCGTTGTAATAATTGTTACAAATATCATCACTCGAAGGAGCGATGCCAGGGTCCAACAACGTGTTCTCACTGTTCAGGTAACCATAAAATCAAGGACAGCAATGAACAAAACAGGAAATGCCCAAACTGCTCTAATTATAACAAACACATCAAACGAGAAAGACTAAAAATCGATACCAACCACTCCGCATTAGACAGGAAGTGTCCCTCGTACATCAAAGAAGTCAACAAACTTATACAAAACACTGACTATTAAACGACATTTCTTTTAGACGTGGACTTAAAAATCCTACAGGTAAACGCACATCACTCTAAAACATGTACGAACTACTTAAATCACTTTATTCAAGCCAAAAACATAGATATAACCCTTATTCAAGAGCCTTATACTAGAAATAATTGCATTACAGGTTTTTCACATAAAGTAAATATTTATCAAACACATGTTTCGAAGCCACGAGCCGCAATTATAACCAACAATAGATTCATTGACGCTATCTTACTGACACAACTCAGCGACCCAGACTTTTGTGCGATTGAAACTATAAAATGCGATTATATTTTAAAACTTTCATTTACTTTATACATAAATAAATATATATTTTCAAGCCTTCTCCAGTTGTTTAAAATTATCTTTAATTTTAAATATCTTACACCCTAAGGTTATTTAAATATATTTTTTTTGTTCTGGGTTATATTAACCCGATGTGAGTAGATAAGTAACACTGATTCGGGTGAGTAGTTAAGGGTTAAATGAAATAAATTAAACACAATTAGGGAAACGAAGTTTCGTATTGAAAGTAAACAAACATCTAACTGATATGTTTGTTTTGTTTGAGACTAAAAAGGGAGGTGGAAAGTCGGGAATCACAGTCATCTTCAATTCGAAGAAGTGGAGGATCGCATCTACGCCGATCGAAATTGGGAATCTTATATTTCTAAATTTCTTGTTTACTTTATTAGATCATCAAAATATGTAAATATATGCAATAACCATCAAATATGCAATAAAAATAATAAAACTTGGACAATTACTCTAAGTACTCTGCGTACTCTAATTCGTAATAATATTTGGTCTGCTATTTAAAAGGTGTACGCGAACAAAATATGCAATTGCATAAAAATCCGGGTAATAATCTAATTTGAAGCACAAGCTCCATAGCGAATAAACTGCATGATATAGCAAAGGGAATTCAATAAAAAAAATCACGCATTTACAGATGCCAGGTGAACGCAGCTAGAATATGTTTTAATATGTCTTTGGAGGTATCTTCTTCCTAAAAAAGTGGATTTTAAAACTGCGCTCGGCTGCGCATAAAAAATAATGATTACCAAAAAAAAAAAAAAAAAAATTGTCTTACTTTTATTGCATTTATTAGGGATTTTATTTCCGGGTTAAAACTTAAAAAGAATCATTTTTATGGTAGTGTAATATGTGGGATCGCTTTCATGATTATGAAGGAAAATCGCACCAATAAACAAAAATATGAGTTGCAACAATAATTATATTGTCACAAATTTTTCGTTGAAAAATAAACTTTTTCAATGATCGATTTTCAAAGGGTCATAAAAAAATTAAAATCGGAATATCTCCGTCAGTCAGGTAACTATTCTATTTATTAATAATAAAAAGGAAAAAAAATTGCAATACCTTCAAAAAATAGGTTTTTCCACCATTCAACCACTGTTGGACCACGTTGGCCCCTACACCTGGTTTTCTTTTTTTTTTTTTAAACTTATAAAAATATTTAATTGTATTTTTATTAACTTGACACATTTAATAAATATTAATTAAATTTGCTAATATCAATCAATCAATATCAATTTTACATAACATAGAGTTTAATATATATTTATCCACAACATCGATGTTATTGTATATTAAAGTATACTTGTAACATCGATATTATTGTCAAAACATCGATGTTAAATGAAACTTGTTTTTGTTAAAAACATCGATGTTAAACAAAATTTGTTTTAGTCCAAAACATCGATGTTATTATCAGCTTTGTTTTTGTCCATAACATCGAAGTTATTAAAATCTTTGTTTCTGTTAAAAACACCGATGTTATTGTCAAAACATCGATGTTAAATGATACTTGTTTTTGTTAAAAACATCGATGTTAAAACAAATTTGTTTTTGTCCATAACATAGAGTTTCATATATATATTTATCCACAAAATCGATGTTATTGTATATTAAAGTATTCTTGTTTTTCTTAAAAACACCGATGTTATTAACAGCTTTGTTTTTGTTAAAAATATCGATGTTATTGTCAAAACATCGATGTTAAATGATACTTGTTTTTGTTTAAAACATCGATGTTATTAACAGCTTTGTTTTTGTTAAAAACATCGATGTTATTGTCAGAACATTTATGTTAAATGATACTTGTTTTTGTTAAAAACCTCGATGTTAAAAAAAATTTGTTTTAGTCCAAGACATCGATGTTATTAACAGCTTTGTTTTTGTCCATAACATCAAAGTTATTAAAATCTTTGTTTCCGTTAAAAACACCGATGTTATTGTCAAAACATCGATGGTAAATGATATTTTTTTTTGTTAAAAACATCGATGTTAAAAAAGTTTGTTTTTCTTCAAAACATCGATGTTTTAAAATATTTATTTTTTTTCAAAACCAATTCGCTGTGGTAAATGCATCGATGCCGAAAACAAAATTGTTAATGTTAGAGCATCTTTGTTTTAACTAAAACATCGATGTTAAGAATATATATATATATTGTTGTTTTTATCTAAAGCATCGATGTTATTGTTAAAAGATCAATGTTAAAACAAATTTGTTTTTGTACATAACAGAGAGTTTGATATATATTTATCCACAACATCGATGTTATTGTATATTAAAGTATACTTGTTTTTCTTAAAACCATCGATGTTATTAACAGCTTTTTTTTTGTTAAAAACATCGATGATATTGTCAAAACATCGGTGTTAAATGATACTTGTTTTTGTTAAAAACATCGATGTTAAAAAAAATTTGTTTTAGTCCAAAACATCGATGTTATTAACAGCTTTGTTTTTGTCCATAACATCGAAGTTATTAAAATCTTTGTTTCTGTTAAAAACACCGATGTTAATGTCAAACCATCGATGGTAAATGACATTTTTTTTTGTTAAAAACATCGATGTTAAAAAAGTTTGTTTTTCTCCAAAACATCGATGTTTTAAAATATTTATTTTTTTTCAAAACCAATTAACAGCTTTATTTCTCTTAAAAACATCGATGTTATTGTGAAAACAAAGATGTTAAAGTATCCTTGTTTTTGTTAAAAAATATCGATGTTAAAAAAAATTTGTTTTTGTCTATAACATCGATGTTAATACATATTTATCCAAAACATCGATGTTCTTGTCAAAACATAGATGTTAAAGTATACTCGTTGTTGTCAAAACATCGATGTCGAAGACAAGTTTGTTAATGTTAAAGCAGCTTTGTTTTAACTAAAACATCAATGTTAAGAATATATAATTGTCCATAACATCGAGGTTAATATATATTTATCCACAACATCGATGTTATTGTCAAAACATCGATGTTAAATGATACTTGTTTTTGTTAAAAACATCGATGTTATTAACAACTTTGTTTTTGTTAAAAACATCGATGTTATTAACAGCTTTGTTTTTGTTAAAAACATCGAGTTTATTGTCAAGACATCGATGTTAAATGATACTTGTTTTTGTTAAAAACATCGATGTTAAAAAAAATTTGTTTTTGTCCATAACATCGATGTTAATAAATATTTATCCAAAACATCGATGTTATTGTCAAAACATTGATGTTAAAGTATACTTCTTTTGATAAAAACATCGATGTTAAAAAAATTTGTTTTAGTCCATAACATCGATGTTATTAACAGCTTTGTTTTTGTCCATAACATCGATGTTAATACACATTTATCCAAAACATCGATGTTATTGTCAAAACATAGATGTTAAAGTATGATTCTTTTGATAAAAACATCGATGTTAAAAAAAATTTGTTTTAGTCCAAAACATCGATGTTATTAACAGCTTTGTTTTTGTCCATAACATCGAAGTTATTAACAGCTTTGTTTTTGTTAAAAACATCGATGTTATTATCAAAACATCGATGTTAAATGATATTTGTTTTTGTTAAAAACATCGATGTTAAAAAAAGTTTGTTTTTCTCCAAAACATCGACGTTTTAAAATATTTATTTTAGTTAAAAACCAATTTACTTTTGGTAAATGCATCGATGTCGAAAACAAGTTTGTTAATGTTAGAGCATCTTTGTTTTAACAAAAACATCGATGTTAAGAATATATATATATATATATATATATATTGAAGAAGAAGAAGAAGAAGAAAAAGTATTTTTATTCTGGGACGTCTTGTCCCCTAAGAATAACAATATATGTACAAATCCAGAGTCATTTGTCTGGCTAGTTTAAAACAAAGTTGTTAATTAATTATATTGTTGTTTTTATCTAAAGCATCGATGTTATTGTTAAAAGATCAATGTTAAAACAAATTTGTTTTTGTACATAACATAGAGTATATATATATTTATCCACAACATCGATGTTATTGTATATTAAAGTATACTTGTTTTTCTTAAAACCATCAATGTTATTAACAGCTTTTTTTTTGTTAAAAACATCGATGTTATTACACATTTATCCAAAACATCGATGTTATTGTCAAAACATCGATGTTAAATGATACTTGTTTTTGTTAAAAACATCGATGTTATTAACAACTTTGTTTTTGTTAAAAACATCGATGTTATTACACATTTATCCAAAACATCGATGTTATTGTCAATACAAAGATGTTAAAGTATGATTCTTTTGATAAAAACATCGATGTTAAAAAAGTTTGTTTTTCTCCAAAACATCGGTTTTAAAATATTTATTTTTTTTCAAAACCAATTTGCTATGGTAAATGCATCGTTGCCGAAAACAAGTTTGTTAATGTTAGAGCATCTTTGTTTTAACTAAAACATCGATGTTAAGAATATATATATATATATATATATATATATATATATATATTGTTGTTTTTATCTAAAGCATCGATGTTATTGTTAAAACATCGATGTTAAAACAAATTTGTTTTTGTCCATAACATAGAGTTTAATATATATTTATCCACAACATCGATGTTATTGTATATTAAAGTATTCTTGTTTTTCTTAAAAACATCGATGTTATTAACAGCTTTGTTTATGTTAAAAACATCGATGTTATTGTCAAAACATCGATGTTAAATGATACTTGTTTTTGTTAAAAACATCGATGTTATTAACAACTTTGTTTTTGTTAAAAACATCGATGTTATTAACAGCTTTGTTTTTGTTAAAAACATCGAGTTTATTGTCAAGACATCGATGTTAAATGATACTTGTTTTTGTTAAAAACATCGATGTTAAAAAAAATTTGTTTTTGTCCATAACATCGATGTTAATAAATATTTATCCAAAACATCGATGTTATTGTCAAAACATAGATGTTAAAGTATACTTCTTTTGATAAAAACATCGATGTTAAAAAAATTTGTTTTAGTCCATAACATCGATGTTATTAACAGCTTTGTTTTTGTCCATAACATCGATGTTAATACACATTTATCCAAAACATCGATGTTATTGGCAAAACATAGATGTTAAAGTATACTTGTTTTTGATAAAAACATCGATGTTAAAAAAAATTAGTTTTAGTCCATAACATCGATGTTATTAACAGCTTGGTTTTTCTCCAAAACATCGATGTTTTAAAATATTTTTTTTTTGTTAAAAACATCGATGTTATTATCAAAACATCGATGTTAAATGATATTTGTTTTTGTTAAATACATCGATGTTAAAAAAAGTTTGTTTTTCTCCAAAACATCGACGTTTTAAAATATTTATTTTAGTTAAAAACCAATTTACTTTTGGTAAATGCATCGATGTCGAAAACAAGTTTGTTAATGTTAGAGCATCTTTGTTTTAACTAAAACATCGATGTTAAGAATATATATATATATATATATATATATATATATATATATATATACATATATATATATATTGAAGAAGAAGAAGAAGAAGAAAAAGTATTTTTATTCTGGGACGTCTTGTCCCCTAAGAATAACAATATATGTACAAATCCAGAGTCATTTGTCTGGCTAGTTTAAAACAAAGTTGTTAATTAATTATATTGTTGTTTTTATCTAAAGCATCGATGTTATTGTTAAAAGATCAATGTTAAAACAAATTTGTTTTTGTACATAACATAGAGTTTGATTTATATTTATCCACAACATCGATGTTATTGTATATTAAAGTATACTTGTTTTTCTTAAAACCATCGATGTTATTAACAGCTTTTTTTTTGTTAAAAACATCGATGTTATTGTCAAAACATCGGTGTTAAATGATACTTGTTTTTGTTAAAAACATCGATGTTATTAACAACTTTGTTTTTGTTAAAAACATCGATGTTATTAACAGCTTTGTTTTTGTTAAAAACATCGAGTTTATTGTCAAGACATCGATGTTAAATGATACTTATTTTTGTTAAAAACATCGATGTTAAAAAAAATTTGTTTTGGTCCATAACATCGATGTTAATAAATATTTATCCAAAACATCGATGTTATTGTCAAAACATAGATGTTAAAGTATACTTCTTTTGATAAAAACATCGATGTTAAAAAAATTTGTTTTAGTCCATAACATCGATGTTATTAACAGCTTTGTTTTTGTCCATAACATCGATGTTAATACACATTTATCCAAAACATCGATGTTATTGTCAAAACATAGATGTTAAAGTATGATTCTTTTGATAAAAACATCGATGTTAAAAAAAATTTGTTTTAGTCCAAAACATCGATGTTATAAACAGCTTTGTTTTTGTCCATAACATCGAAGTTATTAACAGCTTTGTTTTTGTTAAAAACATCGATGTTATTATCAAAACATCGATGTTAAATGATATTTGTTTTTGTTAAAAACATCGATGTTAAAAAAAGTTTGTTTTTCTCCAAAACATCGACGTTTTAAAATATTTATTTTAGTTAAAAACCAATTTACTTTTGGTAAATGCATCGATGGTAAATGCATCGATGTCGAAAACAAGTTTGTTAATGTTAGAGCATCTTTGTTTTAACTAAAACATCGATGTTAAGAATATATATATATATATATATATATATATATATATATATATTGTTGTTTTTATCTAAAGCATCGATGTTATTGTTAAAAGATCATTGTTAAAACAAATTTGTTTTTGTACATAACATAGAGTTTGATATATATTTATCCACAATATCGATGTTATTGTATATTAAAGTATACTTGTTTTTCTTATGTTATTAACAGCTTTTTTTTTGTTAAAAACATCGATGTTATTGTCAAAACATCGGTGTTAAATGATACTTGTTTTTGTTAAATACATCGATGTTAAAAAAAATTTGTTTTAGTCCAAAACATCGATTTTATTAACAGCTTTGTTTTTGTCCATAACGTCGAAGTTATTAAAATCTTTGTTTCTGTTAAAAACAGCGATGTTATTGTCAAACCATCGATGGTAAATGATATTTTTTTTTGTTAAAAACATCGATGTTAAAAAAGTTTGTTTTTCTCCAAAACATCGATGTTTTAAAATATTTATTTTTTTTTCAAAACCAATTAACAGCTTTATTTCTCTTAAAAACATCGATGTTATTGTGAAAAGAAAGATGTTAAAGTATCCTTGTTTTTGTTAAAAAATATCGATGTTAAAAAAAATTTGTTTTTGTCTATAACATCGATGTTAATACATATTTATCCAAAACATCGATGTTCTTGTCAAAACATAGATGTTAAAGTATACTCGTTTTAAAATATTTATTTTAGTTAAAAACCAATTTACTTTTGGTAAATGCATCGATGGTAAATGCATCGATGTCGAAAACAAGTTTGTTAATGTTAGAGCATCTTTGTTTTAACTAAAACATCGATGTTAAGAATATATATATATATATATATATATATATATATATATATATATATATATATATATATTGTTGTTTTTATCTAAAGCATCGATGTTATTGTTAAAAGATCAATGTTAAAACAAATTTGTTTTTGTCCATAACATAGAGTTTCATATATATATTTATCCACAAAATCGATGTTATTGTATATTAAAGTATTCTTGTTTTTCTTAAAAACACCGATGTTATTAACAGCTTTGTTTTTGTTAAAAATATCGATGTTATTGTCAAAACATCGATGTTAAATGATACTTGTTTTTGTTTAAAACATCGATGTTATTAACAGCTTTGTTTTTGTTAAAAACATCGATGTTATTGTCAGAACATTTATGTTAAATGATACTTGTTTTTGTTAAAAACCTCGATGTTAAAAAAAATTTGTTTTAGTCCAAGACATCGATGTTATTAACAGCTTTGTTTTTGTCCATAACATCAAAGTTATTAAAATCTTTGTTTCCGTTAAAAACACCGATGTTATTGTCAAAACATCGATGGTAAATGATATTTTTTTTTGTTAAAAACATCGATGTTAAAAAAGTTTGTTTTTCTTCAAAACATCGATGTTTTAAAATATTTATTTTTTTTCAAAACCAATTCGCTGTGGTAAATGCATCGATGCCGAAAACAAAATTGTTAATGTTAGAGCATCTTTGTTTTAACTAAAACATCGATGTTAAGAATATATATATATATATTGTTGTTTTTATCTAAAGCATCGATGTTATTGTTAAAAGATCAATGTTAAAACAAATTTGTTTTTGTACATAACAGAGAGTTTGATATATATTTATCCACAACATCGATGTTATTGTATATTAAAGTATACTTGTTTTTCTTAAAAACATCGATGATATTGTCAAAACATCGGTGTTAAATGATACTTGTTTTTGTTAAAAACATCGATGTTAAAAAAAATTTGTTTTAGTCCAAAACATCGATGTTATTAACAGCTTTGTTTTTGTCCATAACATCGAAGTTATTAAAATCTTTGTTTCTGTTAAAAACACCGATGTTAATGTCAAACCATCGATGGTAAATGACATTTTTTTTTGTTAAAAACATCGATGTTAAAAAAGTTTGTTTTTCTCCAAAACATCGATGTTTTAAAATATTTATTTTTTTTCAAAACCAATTAACAGCTTTATTTCTCTTAAAATTATCGATGTTATTGTGAAAACAAAGATGTTAAAGTATCCTTGTTTTTGTTAAAAAATATCGATGTTAAAAAAAATTTGTTTTTGTCTATAACATCGATGTTAATACATATTTATCCAAAACATCGATGTTCTAGTCAAAACATAGATGTTAAAGTATACTCGTTGTTGTCAAAACATCGATGTCGAAGACAAGTTTGTTAATGTTAAAGCAGCTTTGTTTTAACTAAAACATCAATGTTAAGAATATATAATTGTCCATAACATCGAGGTTAATATATATTTATCCACAACATCGATGTTATTGTCAAAACATCGATGTTAAATGATACTTGTTTTTGTTAAAAACATCGATGTTATTAACAACTTTGTTTTTGTTAAAAACATCGATGTTATTAACAGCTTTGTTTTTGTTAAAAACATCGAGTTTATTGTCAAGACATCGATGTTAAATGATACTTGTTTTTGTTAAAAACATCGATGTTAAAAAAAATTTGTTTTTGTCCATAACATCGATGTTAATAAATATTTATCCAAAACATCGATGTTATTGTCAAAACATTGATGTTAAAGTATACTTCTTTTGATAAAAACATCGATGTTAAAAAAATTTGTTTTAGTCCATAACATCGATGTTATTAACAGCTTTGTTTTTGTCCATAACATCGATGTTAATACACATTTATCCAAAACATCGATGTTATTGTCAAAACATAGATGTTAAAGTATGATTCTTTTGATAAAAACATCGATGTTAAAAAAAATTTGTTTTAGTCCAAAACATCGATGTTATTAACAGCTTTGTTTTTGTCCATAACATCGAAGTTATTAACAGCTTTGTTTTTGTTAAAAACATCGATGTTATTATCAAAACATCGATGTTAAATGATATTTGTTTTTGTTAAAAACATCGATGTTAAAAAAAGTTTGTTTTTCTCCAAAACATCGACGTTTTAAAATATTTATTTTAGTTAAAAACCAATTTACTTTTGGTAAATGCATCGATGTCGAAAACAAGTTTGTTAATGTTAGAGCATCTTTGTTTTAACAAAAACATCGATGTTAAGAATATATATATATATATATATATATATTGAAGAAGAAGAAGAAGAAGAAAAAGTATTTTTATTCTGGGACGTCTTGTCCCCTAAGAATAACAATATATGTACAAATCCAGAGTCATTTGTCTGGCTAGTTTAAAACAAAGTTGTTAATTAATTATATTGTTGTTTTTATCTAAAGCATCGATGTTATTGTTAAAAGATCAATGTTAAAACAAATTTGTTTTTGTACATAACATAGAGTATATATATATTTATCCACAACATCGATGTTATTGTATATTAAAGTATACTTGTTTTTCTTAAAACCATCAATGTTATTAACAGCTTTTTTTTTGTTAAAAACATCGATGTTATTACACATTTATCCAAAACATCGATGTTATTGTCAAAACATCGATGTTAAATGATACTTGTTTTTGTTAAAAACATCGATGTTATTAACAACTTTGTTTTTGTTAAAAACATCGATGTTATTACACATTTATCCAAAACATCGATTTTATTGTCAAAACATAGATGTTAAAGTATGATTCTTTTGATAAAAACATCGATGTTAAAAAAGTTTGTTTTTCTCCAAAACATCGGTTTTAAAATATTTATTTTTTTTCAAAACCAATTTGCTATGGTAAATGCATCGTTGCCGAAAACAAGTTTGTTAATGTTAGAGCATCTTTGTTTTAACTAAAACATCGATGTTAAGAATATATATATATATATATATATATATATATATATATATATATATATATATATTTTTTTTTTTATCTAAAGCATCGATGTTATTGTTAAAACATCGATGTTAAAACAAATTTGTTTGTGTCCATAACATAGAGTTTAATATATATTTATCCACAACATCGATGTTATTGTATATTAAAGTATTCTTGTTTTTCTTAAAAACATCGATGTTATTAACAGCTTTGTTTATGTTAAAAACATCGATGTTATTGTCAAAACATCGATGTTAAATGATACTTGTTTTTGTTAAAAACATCGATGTTATTAACAACTTTGTTTTTGTTAAAAACATCGATGTTATTAACAGCTTTGTTTTTGTTAAAAACATCGAGTTTATTGTCAAGACATCGATGTTAAATGATACTTGTTTTTGTTAAAAACATCGATGTTAAAAAAAATTTGTTTTTGTCCATAACATCGATGTTAATAAATATTTATCCAAAACATCGATGTTATTGTCAAAACATAGATGTTAAAGTATACTTCTTTTGATAAAAACATCGATGTTAAAAAAATTTGTTTTAGTCCATAACATCGATGTTATTAACAGCTTTGTTTTTGTCCATAACATCGATGTTAATACACATTTATCCAAAACATCGATGTTATTGGCAAAACATAGATGTTAAAGTATACTTGTTTTTGATAAAAACATCGATATTAAAAAAAATTAGTTTTAGTCCATAACATCGATGTTATTAACAGCTTGGTTTTTCTCCAAAACATCGATGTTTTAAAATATTTTTTTTTGTTAAAAACATCGATGTTATTATCAAAACATCGATGTTAAATGATATTTGTTTTTGTTAAATACATCGATGTTAAAAAAAGTTTGTTTTTCTCCAAAACATCGACGTTTTAAAATATTTATTTTAGTTAAAAACCAATTTACTTTTGGTAAATGCATCGATGTCGAAAACAAGTTTGTTAATGTTAGAGCATCTTTGTTTTAACTAAAACATCGATGTTAAGAATATATATATATATATATATATATATATATATATATATATATATATATACATATATATATATATTGAAGAAGAAGAAGAAGAAGAAAAAGTATTTTTATTCTGGGACGTCTTGTCCCCTAAGAATAACAATATATGTACAAATCCAGAGTCATTTGTCTGGCTAGTTTAAAACAAAGTTGTTAATTAATTATATTGTTGTTTTTATCTAAAGCATCGATGTTATTGTTAAAAGATCAATGTTAAAACAAATTTGTTTTTGTACATAACATAGAGTTTGATTTATATTTATCCACAACATCGATGTTATTGTATATTAAAGTATACTTGTTTTTCTTAAAACCATCGATGTTATTAACAGCTTTTTTTTTGTTAAAAACATCGATGTTATTGTCAAAACATCGGTGTTAAATGATACTTGTTTTTGTTAAAAACATCGATGTTATTAACAACTTTGTTTTTGTTAAAAACATCGATGTTATTAACAGCTTTGTTTTTGTTAAAAACATCGAGTTTATTGTCAAGACATCGATGTTAAATGATACTTATTTTTGTTAAAAACATCGATGTTAAAAAAAATTTGTTTTGGTCCATAACATCGATGTTAATAAATATTTATCCAAAACATCGATGTTATTGTCAAAACATAGATGTTAAAGTATACTTCTTTTGATAAAAACATCGATGTTAAAAAAATTTGTTTTAGTCCATAACATCGATGTTATTAACAGCTTTGTTTTTGTCCATAACATGGATGTTAATACACATTTATCCAAAACATCGATGTTATTGTCAAAACATAGATGTTAAAGTATGATTCTTTTGATAAAAACATCGATGTTAAAAAAAATTTGTTTTAGTCCAAAACATCGATGTTATAAACAGCTTTGTTTTTGTCCATAACATCGAAGTTATTAACAGCTTTGTTTTTGTTAAAAACATCGATGTTATTATCAAAACATCGATGTTAAATGATATTTGTTTTTGTTAAAAACATCGATGTTAAAAAAAGTTTGTTTTTCTCCAAAACATCGACGTTTTAAAATATTTATTTTAGTTAAAAACCAATTTACTTTTGGTAAATGCATCGATGGTAAATGCATCGATGTCGAAAACAAGTTTGTTAATGTTAGAGCATCTTTGTTTTAACTAAAACATCGATGTTAAGAATATATATATATATATATATATATATATATATATATATATATATATATATATTGTTGTTTTTATCTAAAGCATCGATGTTATTGTTAAAAGATCATTGTTAAAACAAATTTGTTTTTGTACATAACATAGAGTTTGATATATATTTATCCACAATATCGATGTTATTGTATATTAAAGTATACTTGTTTTTCTTATGTTATTAACAGCTTTTTTTTTGTTAAAAACATCGATGTTATTGTCAAAACATCGGTGTTAAATGATACTTGTTTTTGTTAAATACATCGATGTTAAAAAAAATTTGTTTTAGTCCAAAACATCGATTTTATTAACAGCTTTGTTTTTGTCCATAACATCGAAGTTATTAAAATCTTTGTTTCTGTTAAAAACAGCGATGTTATTGTCAAACCATCGATGGTAAATGATATTTTTTTTTGTTAAAAACATCGATGTTAAAAAAGTTTGTTTTTCTCCAAAACATCGATGTTTTAAAATATTTATTTTTTTTTCAAAACCAATTAACAGCTTTATTTCTCTTAAAAACATCGATGTTATTGTGAAAAGAAAGATGTTAAAGTATCCTTGTTTTTGTTAAAAAATATCGATGTTAAAAAAAATTTGTTTTTGTCTATAACATCGATGTTAATACATATTTATCCAAAACATCGATGTTCTTGTCAAAACATAGATGTTAAAGTATACTCGTTTTAAAATATTTATTTTAGTTAAAAACCAATTTACTTTTGGTAAATGCATCGATGGTAAATGCATCGATGTCGAAAACAAGTTTGTTAATGTTAGAGCATCTTTGTTTTAACTAAAACATCGATGTTAAGAATATATATATATATATATATATATATATATATATATATATATATATATATATATTGTTGTTTTTATCTAAAGCATCGATGTTATTGTTAAAAGATCAATGTTAAAACAAATTTGTTTTTGTCCATAACATAGAGTTTCATATATATATTTATCCACAAAATCGATGTTATTGTATATTAAAGTATTCTTGTTTTTCTTAAAAACACCGATGTTATTAACAGCTTTGTTTTTGTTAAAAATATCGATGTTATTGTCAAAACATCGATGTTAAATGATACTTGTTTTTGTTTAAAACATCGATGTTATTAACAGCTTTGTTTTTGTTAAAAACATCGATGTTATTGTCAGAACATTTATGTTAAATGATACTTGTTTTTGTTAAAAACCTCGATGTTAAAAAAAATTTGTTTTAGTCCAAGACATCGATGTTATTAACAGCTTTGTTTTTGTCCATAACATCAAAGTTATTAAAATCTTTGTTTCCGTTAAAAACACCGATGTTATTGTCAAAACATCGATGGTAAATGATATTTTTTTTTGTTAAAAACATCGATGTTAAAAAAGTTTGTTTTTCTTCAAAACATCGATGTTTTAAAATATTTATTTTTTTTCAAAACCAATTCGCTGTGGTAAATGCATCGATGCCGAAAACAAAATTGTTAATGTTAGAGCATCTTTGTTTTAACTAAAACATCGATGTTAAGAATATATATATATATTGTTGTTTTTATCTAAAGAATCGATGTTATTGTTAAAAGATCAATGTTAAAACAAATTTGTTTTTGTACATAACAGAGAGTTTGATATATATTTATCCACAACATCGATGTTATTGTATATTAAAGTATACTTGTTTTTCTTAAAACCATCGATGTTATTAACAGCTTTTTTTTTGTTAAAAACATCGATGATATTGTCAAAACATCGGTGTTAAATGATACTTGTTTTTGTTAAAAACATCGATGTTAAAAAAAATTTGTTTTAGTCCAAAACATCGATGTTATTAACAGCTTTGTTTTTGTCCATAACATCGAAGTTATTAAAATCTTTGTTTCTGTTAAAAACACCGATGTTAATGTCAAACCATCGATGGTAAATGACATTTTTTTTTGTTAAAAACATCGATGTTAAAAAAGTTTGTTTTTCTCCAAAACATAACAGAGAGTTTGATATATATTTATCCACAACATCGATGTTATTGTATATTAAAGTATACTTGTTTTTCTTAAAAACATCGATGTTATTGTGAAAACAAAGATGTTAAAGTATCCTTGTTTTTGTTAAAAAATATCGATGTTAAAAAAAATTTGTTTTTGTCTATAACATCGATGTTAATACATATTTATCCAAAACATCGATGTTCTTGTCAAAACATAGATGTTAAAGTATACTCGTTGTTGTCAAAACATCGATGTCGAAGACAAGTTTGTTAATGTTAAAGCAGCTTTGTTTTAACTAAAACATCAATGTTAAGAATATATAATTGTCCATAACATCGAGGTTAATATATATTTATCCACAACATCGATGTTATTGTCAAAACATCGATGTTAAATGATACTTGTTTTTGTTAAAAACATCGATGTTATTAACAACTTTGTTTTTGTTAAAAACATCGATGTTATTAACAGCTTTGTTTTTGTTAAAAACATCGAGTTTATTGTCAAGACATCGATGTTAAATGATACTTGTTTTTGTTAAAAACATCGATGTTAAAAAAAATTTGTTTTTGTCCATAACATCGATGTTAATAAATATTTATCCAAAACATCGATGTTATTGTCAAAACATTGATGTTAAAGTATACTTCTTTTGATAAAAACATCGATGTTAAAAAAATTTGTTTTAGTCCATAACATCGATGTTATTAACAGCTTTGTTTTTGTCCATAACATCGATGTTAATACACATTTATCCAAAACATCGATGTTATTGTCAAAACATAGATGTTAAAGTATGATTCTTTTGATAAAAACATCGATGTTAAAAAAAATTTGTTTTAGTCCAAAACATCGATGTTATTAACAGCTTTGTTTTTGTCCATAACATCGAAGTTATTAACAGCTTTGTTTTTGTTAAAAACATCGATGTTATTATCAAAACATCGATGTTAAATGATATTTGTTTTTGTTAAAAACATCGATGTTAAAAAAAGTTTGTTTTTCTCCAAAACATCGACGTTTTAAAATATTTATTTTAGTTAAAAACCAATTTACTTTTGGTAAATGCATCGATGTCGAAAACAAGTTTGTTAATGTTAGAGCATCTTTGTTTTAACAAAAACATCGATGTTAAGAATATATATATATATATATATATATTGAAGAAGAAGAAGAAGAAGAAAAAGTATTTTTATTCTGGGACGTCTTGTCCCCTAAGAATAACAATATATGTACAAATCCAGAGTCATTTGTCTGGCTAGTTTAAAACAAAGTTGTTAATTAATTATATTGTTGTTTTTATCTAAAGCATCGATGTTATTGTTAAAAGATCAATGTTAAAACAAATTTGTTTTTGTACATAACATAGAGTATATATATATTTATCCACAACATCGATGTTATTGTATATTAAAGTATACTTGTTTTTCTTAAAACCATCAATGTTATTAACAGCTTTTTTTTTGTTAAAAACATCGATGTTATTATCAAAACATCGGTGTTAAATGATACTTGTTTTTGTTAAAAACATCGATGTTAAAAAAGTTTGTTTTTCTCCAAAACATCGATGTTTTAAAATATTTATTTTTTTTTCAAAACCAATTAACAGCTTTATTTCTCTTAAAAACATCGATGTTATTGTGAAAAGAAAGATGTTAAAGTATCCTTGTTTTTGTTAAAAAATATCGATGTGAATACATATTTATCCAAAACATCGATGTTCTTGTCAAAACATAGATGTTAAAGTATACTCGTTTTAAAATATTTATTTTAGTTAAAAACCAATTTACTTTTGGTAAATGCATCGATGGTAAATGCATCGATGTTATTGTTAAAAGATCAATGTTAAAACAAATTTGTTTTTGTACATAACATAGAGTTTGATTTATATTTATCCACAACATCGATGTTATTGTATATTAAAGTATACTTGTTTTTCTTAAAACCATCGATGTTATTAACAGCTTTTTTTTTGTTAAAAACATCGATGTTATTGTCAAAACATCGGTGTTAAATGATACTTGTTTTTGTTAAAAACATCGATGTTATTAACAACTTTGTTTTTGTTAAAAACATCGATGTTATTAACAGCTTTGTTTTTGTTAAAAACATCGAGTTTATTGTCAAGACATCGATGTTAAATGATACTTATTTTTGTTAAAAACATCGATGTTAAAAAAAATTTGTTTTGGTCCATAACATCGATGTTAATAAATATTTATCCAAAACATCGATGTTATTGTCAAAACATAGATGTTAAAGTATACTTCTTTTGATAAAAACATCGATGTTAAAAAAATTTGTTTTAGTCCATAACATCGATGTTATTAACAGCTTTGTTTTTGTCCATAACATCGATGTTAATACACATTTATCCAAAACATCGATGTTATTGTCAAAACATAGATGTTAAAGTATGATTCTTTTGATAAAAACATCGATGTTAAAAAAAATTTGTTTTAGTCCAAAACATCGATGTTATAAACAGCTTTGTTTTTGTCCATAACATCGAAGTTATTAACAGCTTTGTTTTTGTTAAAAACATCGATGTTATTATCAAAACATCGATGTTAAATGATATTTGTTTTTGTTAAAAACATCGATGTTAAAAAAAGTTTGTTTTTCTCCAAAACATCGACGTTTTAAAATATTTATTTTAGTTAAAAACCAATTTACTTTTGGTAAATGCATCGATGGTAAATGCATCGATGTCGAAAACAAGTTTGTTAATGTTAGAGCATCTTTGTTTTAACTAAAACATCGATGTTAAGAATATATATATATATATATATATATATATATATATATATATATTGTTGTTTTTATCTAAAGCATCGATGTTATTGTTAAAAGATCATTGTTAAAACAAATTTGTTTTTGTACATAACATAGAGTTTGATATATATTTATCCACAATATCGATGTTATTGTATATTAAAGTATACTTGTTTTTCTTATGTTATTAACAGCTTTTTTTTTGTTAAAAACATCGATGTTATTGTCAAAACATCGGTGTTAAATGATACTTGTTTTTGTTAAATACATCGATGTTAAAAAAAATTTGTTTTAGTCCAAAACATCGATTTTATTAACAGCTTTGTTTTTGTCCATAACGTCGAAGTTATTAAAATCTTTGTTTCTGTTAAAAACAGCGATGTTATTGTCAAACCATCGATGGTAAATGATATTTTTTTTTGTTAAAAACATCGATGTTAAAAAAGTTTGTTTTTCTCCAAAACATCGATGTTTTAAAATATTTATTTTTTTTTCAAAACCAATTAACAGCTTTATTTCTCTTAAAAACATCGATGTTATTGTGAAAAGAAAGATGTTAAAGTATCCTTGTTTTTGTTAAAAAATATCGATGTTAAAAAAAATTTGTTTTTGTCTATAACATCGATGTTAATACATATTTATCCAAAACATCGATGTTATTGTATATTAAAGTATTCTTGTTTTTCTTAAAAACACCGATGTTATTAACAGCTTTGTTTTTGTTAAAAATATCGATGTTATTGTCAAAACATCGATGTTAAATGATACTTGTTTTTGTTTAAAACATCGATGTTATTAACAGCTTTGTTTTTGTTAAAAACATCGATGTTATTGTCAGAACATTTATGTTAAATGATACTTGTTTTTGTTAAAAACCTCGATGTTAAAAAAAATTTGTTTTAGTCCAAGACATCGATGTTATTAACAGCTTTGTTTTTGTCCATAACATCAAAGTTATTAAAATCTTTGTTTCCGTTAAAAACACCGATGTTATTGTCAAAACATCGATGGTAAATGATATTTTTTTTTGTTAAAAACATCGATGTTAAAAAAGTTTGTTTTTCTTCAAAACATCGATGTTTTAAAATATTTATTTTTTTTTCAAAACCAATTCGCTGTGGTAAATGCATCGATGCCGAAAACAAAATTGTTAATGTTAGAGCATCTTTGTTTTAACTAAAACATCGATGTTAAGAATATATATATATATTGTTGTTTTTATCTAAAGAATCGATGTTATTGTTAAAAGATCAATGTTAAAACAAATTTGTTTTTGTACATAACAGAGAGTTTGATATATATTTATCCACAACATCGATGTTATTGTATATTAAAGTATACTTGTTTTTCTTAAAACCATCGATGTTATTAACAGCTTTTTTTTTGTTAAAAACATCGATGATATTGTCAAAACATCGGTGTTAAATGATACTTGTTTTTGTTAAAAACATCGATGTTAAAAAAAATTTGTTTTAGTCCAAAACATCGATGTTATTAACAGCTTTGTTTTTGTCCATAACATCGAAGTTATTAAAATCTTTGTTTCTGTTAAAAACACCGATGTTAATGTCAAACCATCGATGGTAAATGACATTTTTTTTTGTTAAAAACATCGATGTTAAAAAAGTTTGTTTTTCTCCAAAACATCGATGTTTTAAAATATTTATTTTTTTTCAAAACCAATTACCAGCTTTATTTCTCTTAAAAACATCGATGTTATTGTGAAAACAAAGATGTTAAAGTATCCTTGTTTTTGTTAAAAAATATCGATGTTAAAAAAAATTTGTTTTTGTCTATAACATCGATGTTAATACATATTTATCCAAAACATCGATGTTCTTGTCAAAACATAGATGTTAAAGTATACTCGTTGTTGTCAAAACATCGATGTCGAAGACAAGTTTGTTAATGTTAAAGCAGCTTTGTTTTAACTAAAACATCAATGTTAAGAATATATAATTGTCCATAACATCGAGGTTAATATATATTTATCCACAACATCGATGTTATTGTCAAAACATCAATGTTAAATGATACTTGTTTTTGTTAAAAACATCGATGTTATTAACAACTTTGTTTTTGTTAAAAACATCGATGTTATTAACAGCTTTGTTTTTGTTAAAAACATCGAGTTTATTGTCAAGACATCGATGTTAAATGATACTTGTTTTTGTTAAAAACATCGATGTTAAAAAAAATTTGTTTTTGTCCATAACATCGATGTTAGTAAATATTTATCCACAACATCGATGTTATTGTATATTAAAGTATACTTGTTTTTCTTAAAACCATCAATGTTATTAACAGCTTTTTTTTTTGTTAAAAACATCGATGTTATTACACATTTATCCAAAACATCGATGTTATTGTCAAAACATCGATGTTAAATGATACTTGTTTTTGTTAAAAACATCGATGTTATTAACAACTTTGTTTTTGTTAAAAACATCGATGTTATTACACATTTATCCAAAACATCGATGTTATTGTCAAAACATAGATGTTAAAGTATGATTCTTTTGATAAAAACATCGATGTTAAAAAAGTTTGTTTTTCTCCAAAACATCGGTTTTAAAATATTTATTTTTTTTCAAAACCAATTTGCTATGGTAAATGCATCGTTGCCGAAAACAAGTTTGTTAATGTTAGAGCATCTTTGTTTTAACTAAAACATCGATGTTAAGAATATATATATATATATATATATATATATATATATATATATATATATTGTTGTTTTTATCTAAAGCATCGATGTTATTGTTAAAACATCGATGTTAAAACAAATTTGTTTTTGTCCATAACATAGAGTTTAATATATATTTATCCACAACATCGATGTTATTGTATATTAAAGTATTCTTGTTTTTCTTAAAAACATCTATGTTATTAACAGCTTTGTTTATGTTAAAAACATCGATGTTATTGTCAAAACATCGATGTTAAATGATACTTGTTTTTGTTAAAAACATCGATGTTATTAACAACTTTGTTTTTGTTAAAAACATCGATGTTATTAACAGCTTTGTTTTTGTTAAAAACATCGAGTTTATTGTCAAGACATCGATGTTAAATGATACTTGTTTTTGTTAAAAACATCGATGTTAAAAAAAATTTGTTTTTGTCCATAACATCGATGTTAATAAATATTTATCCAAAACATCGATGTTATTGTCAAAACATAGATGTTAAAGTATACTTCTTTTGATAAAAACATCGATGTTAAAAAAATTTGTTTTAGTCCATAACATCGATGTTATTAACAGCTTTGTTTTTGTCCATAACATCGATGTTAATACACATTTATCCAAAACATCGATGTTATTGGCAAAACATAGATGTTAAAGTATACTTGTTTTTGATAAAAACATCGATGTTAAAAAAAATTAGTTTTAGTCCATAACATCGATGTTATTAACAGCTTGGTTTTTCTCCAAAACATCGATGTTTTAAAATATTTTTTTTTGTTAAAAACATCGATGTTATTATCAAAACATCGATGTTAAATGATATTTGTTTTTGTTAAATACATCGATGTTAAAAAAAGTTTGTTTTTCTCCAAAACATCGACGTTTTAAAATATTTATTTTAGTTAAAAACCAATTTACTTTTGGTAAATGCATCGATGTCGAAAACAAGTTTGTTAATGTTAGAGCATCTTTGTTTTAACTAAAACATCGATGTTAAGAATATATATATATATATATATATATATATATATATATATATATATATACATATATATATATATTGAAGAAGAAGAAGAAGAAGAAAAAGTATTTTTATTCTGGGACGTCTTGTCCCCTAAGAATAACAATATATGTACAAATCCAGAGTCATTTGTCTGGCTAGTTTAAAACAAAGTTGTTAATTAATTATATTGTTGTTTTTATCTAAAGCATCGATGTTATTGTTAAAAGATCAATGTTAAAACAAATTTGTTTTTGTACATAACATAGAGTTTGATTTATATTTATCCACAACATCGATGTTATTGTATATTAAAGTATACTTGTTTTTCTTAAAACCATCGATGTTATTAACAGCTTTTTTTTTGTTAAAAACATCGATGTTATTGTCAAAACATCGGTGTTAAATGATACTTGTTTTTGTTAAAAACATCGATGTTAAAAAAGTTTGTTTTTCTCCAAAACATCGATGTTTTAAAATATTTATTTTTTTTTCAAAACCAATTAACAGCTTTATTTCTCTTAAAAACATCGATGTTATTGTGAAAAGAAAGATGTTAAAGTATCCTTGTTTTTGTTAAAAAATATCGATGTGAATACATATTTATCCAAAACATCGATGTTCTTGTCAAAACATAGATGTTAAAGTATACTCGTTTTAAAATATTTATTTTAGTTAAAAACCAATTTACTTTTGGTAAATGCATCGATGGTAAATGCATCGATGTTATTGTTAAAAGATCAATGTTAAAACAAATTTGTTTTTGTACATAACATAGAGTTTGATTTATATTTATCCACAACATCGATGTTATTGTATATTAAAGTATACTTGTTTTTCTTAAAACCATCGATGTTATTAACAGCTTTTTTTTTGTTAAAAACATCGATGTTATTGTCAAAACATCGGTGTTAAATGATACTTGTTTTTGTTAAAAACATCGATGTTATTAACAACTTTGTTTTTGTTAAAAACATCGATGTTATTAACAGCTTTGTTTTTGTTAAAAACATCGAGTTTATTGTCAAGACATCGATGTTAAATGATACTTATTTTTGTTAAAAACATCGATGTTAAAAAAAATTTGTTTTGGTCCATAACATCGATGTTAATAAATATTTATCCAAAACATCGATGTTATTGTCAAAACATAGATGTTAAAGTATACTTCTTTTGATAAAAACATCGATGTTAAAAAAATTTGTTTTAGTCCATAACATCGATGTTATTAACAGCTTTGTTTTTGTCCATAACATCGATGTTAATACACATTTATCCAAAACATCGATGTTATTGTCAAAACATAGATGTTAAAGTATGATTCTTTTGATAAAAACATCGATGTTAAAAAAAATTTGTTTTAGTCCAAAACATCGATGTTATAAACAGCTTTGTTTTTGTCCATAACATCGAAGTTATTAACAGCTTTGTTTTTGTTAAAAACATCGATGTTATTATCAAAACATCGATGTTAAATGATATTTGTTTTTGTTAAAAACATCGATGTTAAAAAAAGTTTGTTTTTCTCCAAAACATCGACGTTTTAAAATATTTATTTTAGTTAAAAACCAATTTACTTTTGGTAAATGCATCGATGGTAAATGCATCGATGTCGAAAACAAGTTTGTTAATGTTAGAGCATCTTTGTTTTAACTAAAACATCGATGTTAAGAATATATATATATATATATATATATATATATATATATATATATTGTTGTTTTTATCTAAAGCATCGATGTTATTGTTAAAAGATCATTGTTAAAACAAATTTGTTTTTGTACATAACATAGAGTTTGATATATATTTATCCACAATATCGATGTTATTGTATATTAAAGTATACTTGTTTTTCTTATGTTATTAACAGCTTTTTTTTTGTTAAAAACATCGATGTTATTGTCAAAACATCGGTGTTAAATGATACTTGTTTTTGTTAAATACATCGATGTTAAAAAAAATTTGTTTTAGTCCAAAACATCGATTTTATTAACAGCTTTGTTTTTGTCCATAACATCGAAGTTATTAAAATCTTTGTTTCTGTTAAAAACAGCGATGTTATTGTCAAACCATCGATGGTAAATGATATTTTTTTTTGTTAAAAACATCGATGTTAAAAAAGTTTGTTTTTCTCCAAAACATCGATGTTTTAAATTATTTATTTTTTTTTTTAAAACCAATTAACAGCTTTATTTCTCTTAAAAACATCGATGTTATTGTGAAAACAAAGATGTTAAAGTATCCTTGTTTTTGTTAAAAACATCGATGTTATTATCAAAACATCGATGTTAAATGATATTTGTTTTTGTTAAATACATCGATGTTAAAAAAAGTTTGTTTTTCTCCAAAACATCGACGTTTTAAAATATTTATTTTAGTTAAAAACCAATTTACTTTTGGTAAATGCATCGATGTCGAAAACAAGTTTGTTAATGTTAGAGCATCTTTGTTTTAACTAAAACATCGATGTTAAGAATATATATATATATATATATATATATATATATATATATACATATATATATATATATTGAAGAAGAAGAAGAAGAAGAAAAAGTATTTTTATTCTGGGACGTCTTGTCCCCTAAGAATAACAATATATGTACAAATCCAGAGTCATTTGTCTGGCTAGTTTAAAACAAAGTTGTTAATTAATTATATTGTTTTTTTTATCTAAAGCATCGATGTTATTGTTAAAAGATCAATGTTAAAACAAATTTGTTTTTGTACATAACATAGAGTTTGATATATATTTATCCACAACATCGATGTTATTGTATATTAAAGTATACTTGTTTTTCTTAAAACCATCGATGTTATTAACAGCTTTTTTTTTGTTAAAAACATCGATGTTATTGTCAAAACATCGGTGTTAAATGATACTTGTTTTTGTTAAAAACATCGATGTTATTAACAACTTTGTTTTTGTTAAAAACATCGATGTTATTAACAGCTTTGTTTTTGTTAAAAACATCGAGTTTATTGTCAAGACATCGATGTTAAATGATACTTATTTTTGTTAAAAACATCGATGTTAAAAAAAATTTGTTTTGGTCCATAACATCGATGTTAATAAATATATATCCAAAACATCGATGTTATTGTCAAAACATAGATGTTAAAGTATACTTCTTTTGATAAAAACATCGATGTTAAAAAAATTTGTTTTAGTCCATAACATCGATGTTATTAACAGCTTTGTTTTTGTCCATAACATCGATGTTAATACACATTTATCCAAAACATCGATGTTATTGTCAAAACATAGATGTTAAAGTATGATTCTTTTAATAAAAACATCGATGTTAAAAAAAATTTGTTTTAGTCCAAAACATCGATGTTATTAACAGCTTTGTTTTTGTCCATAACATCGAAGTTATTAAAATCTTTGTTTCTGTTAAAAACAGCGATGTTATTGTCAAACCATCGATGGTAAATGATATTTTTTTTTGTTAAAAACATCGATGTTAAAAAAGTTTGTTTTTCTCCAAAACATCGATGTTTTAAAATATTTATTTTTTTTTCAAAACCAATTAACAGCTTTATTTCTCTTAAAAACATCGATGTTATTGTGAAAAGAAAGATGTTAAAGTATCCTTGTTTTTGTTAAAAAATATCGATGTTAAAAAAAATTTGTTTTTGTCTATAACATCGATGTTAATACATATTTATCCAAAACATCGATGTTCTTGTCAAAACATAGATGTTAAAGTATACTCGTTTTAAAATATTTATTTTAGTTAAAAACCAATTTACTTTTGGTAAATGCATCGATGGTAAATGCATCGATGTCGAAAACAAGTTTGTTAATGTTAGAGCATCTTTGTTTTAACTAAAACATCGATGTTAAGAATATATATATATATATATATATATATATATATATATATATATATATTGTTGTTTTTATCTAAAGCATCGATGTTATTGTTAAAAGATCATTGTTAAAACAAATTTGTTTTTGTACATAACATAGAGTTTGATATATATTTATCCACAACATCGATGTTATTGTATATTAAAGTATACTTGTTTTTCTTATGTTATTAACAGCTTTTTTTTTGTTAAAAACATCGATGTTATTGTCAAAACATCGGTGTTAAATGATACTTGTTTTTGTTAAATACATCGATGTTAAAAAAAATTTGTTTTAGTCCAAAACATCGATGTTATTAACAGCTTTGTTTTTGTCCATAACATCGAAGTTATTAAAATCTTTGTTTCTGTTAAAAACAGCGATGTTATTGTCAAACCATCGATGGTAAATGATATTTTTTTTTGTTAAAAACATCGATGTTAAAAAAGTTTGTTTTTCTCCAAAACATCGATGTTTTAAAATATTTATTTTTTTTCAAAACCAATTAACAGCTTTATTTCTCTTAAAAACATCGATGTTATTGTGAAAACAAAGATGTTAAAGTATCCTTGTTTTTGTTAAAAAATATCGATGTTAAAAAAAATTTGTTTTTGTCTATAACATCGATGTTAATACATATTTATCCAAAACATCGATGTTCTTGTCAAAACATAGATGTTAAAGTATACTCGTTGTTGTCAAAACATCGATGTCGAAAACAAGTTTGTTAATGTTAAAGCAGCTTTGTTTTAACTAAAACATCGATGTTAAAAAAAATTTGTTTTTGTCCATAACATCGATGTTAATAAATATTTATCCAAAACATCGATGTTATTGTCAATACATAGATGTTAAAGTATACTTCTTTTGATAAAAACATCGATGTTAAAATAAATTTGTTTTAGTCTATAACATGGATGTTTTTAACAGCTTTGTTTTTGTTAAAAACGTCGAAGTTATTAACAGCTTTGCGTCTTTTAAAAACATCGATATTATTGTAAAAACATCGATGTTATGGTCAAAACATAGATGTTAAAGTATACTTGTTTTTGTTAAAAACATCGATGTTATTAACAGCTATTTTTTTGTTAAAAACATCGATGTTAAAATAAATTTGTTTTAGTCTATAACATGGATGTTTTTAACAGCTTTGTTTTTGTTAAAAACTTCGAAGTTATTAACAGCTTTGCGTCTTTTAAAAACATCGATATTATTGTAAAAACATCGATGTTATTGTCAAAACATAGATGTTAAAGTATACTTGTTATTGTCAAAACATCGATGTCGAAAACAAGTTTGTTAATGTTAAAGC
>OU426980.1:48194876-48199876 GCA_911387785.2 Aelia acuminata | reverse complement strand
TTTAGCGGTCGTGGAAAATCTCGAATAGATTTCAGATTATCGTGGTGCGGTTGAACTGTATTATACCCTATTATGTGGCCTAAATACTTTACTGAATGTTGAGCGAATTTACATTTCGATAGCTTCAAGCGAAACCCTTCAACATGCAGAACTTTCAACAATTGTTCAATATGAAGAAGATGTTCTTCAAAATTAGTTGAAAAGACTAAAATATCATCGATATAGTTCACACAGAAATTCTGGAGACCGTGCCGTCGGATGATATTTGCAAGGGACACGTTGAAAAATAGCAGGCGATATTTTAAGACCAAATGGGAGACATTTCCATTGATAATGGCCTGATTGTGTCACGAATGCGGTTTTATACCTGTCCTTTGGCCTAACTGGTATCGACCAAAATGCTGAACAGATATCAAAAACTGAATACCATTTGCAATTTCTCGTTTTCACCACAGTGTCTTCATTCGAGGGAATGGTTGTGATTCCCGGTACCAAAATTTTGTTTAGTTCACGGAAATCAATACATAACCGAGAACGTCTATCATCTTCTTTTTTGTACGCCAAGGTTACTGGAGCTGCAAAAGGAGATCTTGATTCCTCTATTAGTCCCCGCCTCCAACAATTGGGTGATTTGATTTTCATTTTCTTGTTGGTCTGGAATTGAACACCTGTATGGTTTCTTTGCAATATATTTATTTTCTAAAAGTTTAATATGTGCTTCATGATGTTGTACTTGACCCACATCATATTTGTTCTTTGCAAATGAAGATAAATTTCTTTTTATACTATTAGAAAGCTTCATTTTCTTTTCTTCGTCTAAATGGCGTAGCTTGTCATCAATTTCTGTAGCCATTTCATTATAATATAAGCGAACTACATCACTATTTTCTTCTTTGTGTATTTTTTCTAAATTTCCTCCTTGCACCTTCTGGAAAATATTTAATTCATCATCTTGGAACAGATGAAATTGCTGAATAGCATCTAGTCCCAGTAAAATATCGTAAGAAAAATTGTTGTTTCTTATTACATACGCCTCCATTTCTTTTTCTATTTTATGAATCTTGAAAGGTAATTTAATTTTTTCATAGCATCTCTGTACACCACTAATCGTTTTAAATATTTGTTCATTCTTGAAGATTTTATCTTTAAAATTTTCGAGAATTCTGGAATTAATCAGTGTAATATTTGAGCCACTGTCGTAAATTCCGATTATTTCTTTCTTATTTACTTTTACTTTTAATCTGATTAGTGGTGTGAAACCTCGTTTTTTGATTCTTCCTGTAAATTAACTGCAACTTCATCAGCTTCAGTCAAATTAACATTATTATTATAATTACTATGTCTTCTTTTATTCCTACACAATTCTATCGGGTGGTACCGGCCAGTGTATCCTAGTGATTCACAAATAGAGCACGGCTTCCTATCATTTGATTTTAAACTATTATTTCCCGAGGAGTTACTCCCAAAAGACTTGTGAGCAGTGCTAGTCGTAGCCAGTGATTTAATTTTTGTTTTATTTGTATTCGGATAAGCCTGCGTATACCTACGAAGTTGATTCATAAGTTTTTCAGTTGTTGTTATCTCTTCCTTATCAAGGCGATCTTGAATATAGAAAGGAAGACCAACCACTATATGATTGATGCGCGATATAGCCGTCATGGTCGGCTCAGTTTCTAATAATAATCTTTCTTTCGTTAATGCGTAATCAATAAATGAACCATTAATGTACCTAAAAGTATAAGCATAATGTACTGTACGCCAACTCTTATCACCATACGTGTGTAGGAAAGAATCACGCCAGTCTTTCCATGTCCCTTGCAAAGTTAATTTACAGAGAGTTGAGGTGTACCATTCTGTCGAATTTTCCCCCATAAATAACCGTAAAATTTGAATTTTCGATTGATCAGAATGAATGTTTTGACGGGAACATTCCCCTTCAAAAAGTTCAATCCACTTTCTAGCATTTTCTCTTCCCCGAAATTTCTCTAAAACAAATAACATATGAATCTGGGCTAAGTTTACCTCTTTTGCCTCCTCGGACTCAAGCTTAGCTGACAACTTCGCAATTACCTTGAGCAATTCTCCCTGAGCGTCTTTTTCTTCTACTGCTTTCGTTGCATGATTCACGGGATTTGGTTGAGAGATATCTATCTGTTCTTCCAAGTAAATATCCTTAAATCTGCAGTTAAAATCATCATCAAAATATATAGGAGTTATATTTGAGGTTAAGGTTACAGTTAAATTTCGATACTGACCTATCTTACATAATGATTTACAAGCATTTTTAATCATACTTAGACTAAATAATTCCTCATGATGTTCTTGATCCTCGTATTCAATAGGGAAAATAAAAGTAGTACCTTCCCTAATCAGATGAATAGATTTAACTTTGACCACCAATTCATCTCGCTTGTTCTGTCCATATTCAAAACGTATACGAACTTGAACTGAATTCATTGCTGTTTATGTTCAAAAACCGATTTATAATGGTCTCTTCAAATAAAATGACTATAGACAGATTTTGCCCTAAACAAAATTTTATTGATACATTTAACATAAGTAAATAAACAAATTATATGAAGTCATAAAACAAACAAATTTCTCACCTAAACAAAATCGGTTTTTATAGTCCTTTATCTATCTCTTAAATAGTCCAATATTCCACAGCAATTACCCAATCTTCACAGTTTTTAACAATATTATATTTTATTGTGTAACCTCCAAAAGTTTCAACACCATATGGCCTCGCTTATTTCTACTTATACGACTTAATAATATTATTACAAACGAAAAACAGTGTTTACTGTTTTACATATATATATATATATATATATATTGTTGTTTTTATCTAAAGCATCGATGTTATTGTTAAAAGATCAATGTTAAAACAAATTTGTTTTTGTACATAACATAGAGTTTGATATATATTTATCCACAACATCGATGTTATTGTATATTAAAGTATACTTGTTTTTCTTAAAACCATCGATGTTATTAACAGCTTTTTTTTTGTTAAAAACATCGATGTTATTGTCAAAACATCGGTGTTAAATGATGCCTGTTTTTGTTAAAAACATCGATGTTAAAAAAAATTTGTTTTAGTCCAAAACATCGATGTTATTAACAGCTTTGTTTTTGTCCATAACATCGAAGTTATTAAAATCTTTGTTTCCGTTAAAAACACCGATGTTATTGTCAAAACATCGATGGTAAATGATATTTTTTTTTGTTAAAAACATCGATGTTAAAAAAGTTTGTTTTTCTCCAAAACATCGATGTTTTAAAATATTTATTTTTTTTCAAAACCAATTAACAGCTTTATTTCTCTTAAAAACATCGATGTTATTGTGAAAACAAAGATGTTAAAGTATCCTTGTTTTTGTTAAAAAATATCGATGTTAAAAAAAATTTGTTTTTGTCTATAACATCGATGTTAATACATATTTATCCAAAACATCGATGTTCTTGTCAAAACATAGATGTTAAAGTATACTCGTTGTTGTCAAAACATCGATGTCGAAAACAAGTTTGTTAATCTTAAAGCAGCTTTGTTTTAACTAAAACATCAATGTTAAGAATATATAATTGTCCATAACATCGAGGTTAATATATATTTATCCACAACATCGATGTTATTGCCAAAACATAGATGGTAAAGTATCCTTTTTTTGTTAAAAACATCGATGTTAAAATAAATTTGTTTTAGTCTATAACATGGATGTTTTTAACAGCTTTGTTTTTGTTAAAAACGTCGAAGTTATTAACAGCTTTGCTTCTTTTAAAAACATCGATATTATTGTAAAAACATCGATGTTATGGTCAAAACATAGATGTTAAAGTATACTTGTTTTTGTTAAAAACATCGATGTTATTAACAGCTATGTTTTTGTTAAAAACATCGATGTTAAAAAAAATACACATTTATCCAAAACATCGATGTTATTGTCAAAACATAGATGTTAAAGTATACTTGTTATTGTCAAAACATCGATGTCGAAAACAAGTTTGTTAATGTTAAAGCAGCTTTGTTTCAATTAAAACATCGATGTTAAGAATATATATATATATATTGTTGTTTTTTTCCTAAAGCACCGATGTTATTGTCAAAACATGGATGTTAAAACAAATTTGTTTTTGTCCATAACATCGAGGTTAATATATATTTATCCACAGAATCGATGTTATTGTCAAAACATAGTTGTTAAAGTATGATTCTTTTGATAAAAACATCGATGTTAAAAAAAATTAGTTTTAGTCCAAAACATCGATGTTATTAACAGCTTTGTTTTTGTCCATAACATCGAAGTTATTAACAGCTTTGTTTTTGTTAAAAACATCGATGTTATTATCAAAACATCGATGTTAAATGATATTTGTTTTTGTTAAAAACATCGATGTTAAAAAAAGTTTGTTTTTCTCCAAAACATCGACGTTTTAAAATATTTATTTTAGTTAAAAACCAATTTACTTTTGGTAAATGCATCGATGGTAAATGCATCGATGTCGAAAACAAGTTTGTTAATGTTAGAGCATCTTTGTTTTAACTAAAACATCGATGTTAAGAATATATATATATATATATATATATATATATATATATATATATATATATATATTGTTGTTTTTATCTAAAGCATCGATGTTATTGTTAAAAGATCAATGTTAAAACAAATTTGTTTTTGTACATAACATAGAGTTTGATATATATTTATCCACAACATCGATGTTATTGTATATTAAAGTATACTTGTTTTTCTTAAAACCATCGATGTTATTAACAGCTTTTTTTTTGTTAAAAACATCGATGTTATTGTCAAAACATCGGTGTTAAATGATGCCTGTTTTTGTTAAAAACATCGATGTTAAAAAAAATTTGTTTTAGTCCAAAACATCGATGTTATTAACAGCTTTGTTTTTGTCCATAACATCGAAGTTATTAAAATCTTTGTTTCCGTTAAAAACACCGATGTTATTGTCAAAACATCGATGGTAAATGATAT